>VWZZ01006832.1:133503-144182 GCA_013399095.1 Psophia crepitans
TTACCACATTAAACTTCATCCCGTTGGCCTCTGCCCAGCAATACAACCTGTCCAGGTCCCTCTGCAGAGCCATCCTACCCTCCGGCAGATGGACACTTCCCCCCAGCTTGGTGTCGTCTGCAAACTTACTGAGGGTGCACTCAATTCCCTCATCCAAATCATCAACAAAGATGTTGATGAGGATGGGCTTACTTCCACCCAGTTTCAGCCCTATCCCATGCAGCGCTACTGCACAGAGACATTGTGCTTATCCCCTTTCTTCATCTCAGTCAAGTGATAAAAATAGTGTAATATAGGTTTCTACCAGATAGTTTCCAAGTCCTACAGAATTTGTGTTTGGTTCCAGATCATCTCTAATGTTTCTGTTGTCATGAAACATTTATTGGAGTTGTGCTATTAAGAACTTTCAGTTCCATCAAGCCTCTAACCATTGCTATTGATCTCTCAGCAGATAAAGGAGTATTCCTCTAAGCCCGTATATGACTTCTCTTTGGTGTGTTGAAAGAGAAAATATGTGGGGGAAGAAAACCGGATTTTTTTTTGTTCTTTCTTTAAAGAAACAGACCTATTGGCAAGCATATTAAATTATTCCTTTCACATAAGGCATGTTTTCTGTGGAGGCGTGCCATGTTTGTTTCATATAAAGAGAATCATACTATTTTTTTTTTTTTGTTCAATCAAATGCAGGAAATGTCTGATCATACCTCCTAAGCTTTCGTCCCACAGCAGTGATTAATCACTCCCTTTGAAGTGGTTATATTTTTGCAGTTAGAAGGAACGTATTGATAACTGATTAAGTTCCAGTTCTTCAAAGGCTGCATACATGACAGCAATGACACACATAAGTAATTACTTTGGTTTTAGTGGGACTTGCCTGTGATTCATACTAAAGTATATGAATACTTGGAGGCTGAGGTTATTTTGTAAGATTGAAGATACTTCAATCATTATTATAGAAGACCCATATATTGTGAGTGATGGTGAGTAAACGGTTCTTTAAAATTTGAATCGTCAAGCACATGAATTCATTAACATAATGATATTAAAGGTATTGCACCCAAGGGCATCATTGCTCAGATCCACGTTTCAATTTTTATTTGTCTGTATGTGTTGCAAGGAATTTTTTGCTTGTCCATAGAACTCTTGCTATGATTGAGTATGATGCTGTATTTGGTTCACAAATACAAGTTATGGCTAAATATTTAGGAAAAAAAACAAATTAAGCTGTGTTGGCTGAGCTCTATCACTCTTGAAAGGGTAAAATAATCTCCTAGAAGTTAAGATAAGATTTCCACATTAAGAGGCACAGATTAATATACTGATATATGTCTTATAATTACTTACTTCAAAGTAACCTGATCACAAAATTGCAGACTCTTTCAGGTGGGAAGGGCCCCCAGGACGTCCTGGTCCAACCACCTGCCCCAAGTAGGGCCAGCTCTGGGATCAGACCAGGCTGCTCAGGCCTTTCTCCAGGCAAGCCTCCTGGCTCTTCTCAGCAGAGCTGCTATTCAGCCCTTCAACCCACAGCCTGCATAAATCAGCATTCCATCCCAGGTGAAGGATTTCACATTTGCCATTGCAATTTCATGAGGCTCCTGTGCGCCCATTCCTGTAGCTTGCACAGGTGTTTCTGAGCGGCAGTCCTTTCATTACGCGTATCAGTTGCATTCTCCCATTTGGTGGTGTTCTCAGACTTGATGATGGTGCACTCTGTCTCCTCCTTCAGGTCACTGATAGAGACATTGGACAAGACAGATCCCAGGACAAGGTCCTGGAGGAACTCCACTGTCAGCTGGCCTCCAATCAGGGTGCCCTGACCTCCAGCTGTTACCCTTTGAGCCTGAAAAATCAACCAGTTTTTCACCTATCTAGAAGTCACCCATCCAATATATAGCATGCTAACGTGGACACATTGGTTCCATGAGAAACCGCTTCAAACACAACAGTGGAGTTGAACTCGAATTCACTATTACCATCATGAGAACAGGGAGTGATATCCTGTTTTGTTAAATGAAAAACATCTGTAGAATATTTCTTCAGGCATTCTGAAAACTTATTTACAGTTCAATACAGTATATAGTCTCTTTTCTCCTACAAAACTTTTGACCGGAGCTGTGTGCATACTGGAAATCAACTGTTGTCTGGAGGTCCAGTAGAAGAACTTCTTATCATCTATTTCTCACTTTTCATTAGGTAGTATATATCTTGCACTCTGGCTTTGTCCCAAATATCATCATTTATAAAAATAAATAACGAACACAATTAATTAAGAAATAGTCCCAACTTCTTTCAACTGCTGAGACCTGTGTACCTCCGTTAAAAGTTAGTGCAAGATTTAAATCTTAGTATAACTCAGCAGAATTTGCTCAATGACTTCCTGAGCATCTATTGCCTGTAAGCTGGCTTTCCTCATGTGAGTGATTTTTTGAGCTGTTATTCTTCTTAATTAGAAGAAAGTGCTGGGAATCTCTATCCTGTAGACTAGGAGCTACAGGTGTCTCAAATTCTGCAATAAAGGGTAATGTAGGAAGTATTATGTCTCAAATGTTCCATAGAAGGGAATGTCTCACCTTCAGCTTCCTTCATCAGCACTTTGGAATTTCAAGCTGCTGAATTAAAATAGTGTCAGAAATTCACCGCATCTTTCTGAAATTTCAGGTGTGGCAGTTAAAGTATCTAGTACTCACTTAACACCCTACACTGAAATGAGAAAAGCCCTCAGAAACAAGTTACTGATCTCAGTGAATATTACTAGTCTTCTGTCTTCAGTGGTGTTTCATCTGCTGGATAGTTGGAGTGCATGCCACGTGACATTCCTCCATACAATTTACAAATGTTTGTGTATATGGCTTGAAATGCTACGTAAATACAAATTACCTCCACAGCATTCACATGATTTATAAAACCTGTACTGGGATTTAGAAGCCTATTTTGCACCTTTGTGTAACTGGACAGCTTTGCAGTGTGATACAAAATGGGGCTAGAGTTGAGTTTAATTTGTGGTACCACTGATCAGCTACAGGCTGACGCCCATGCGTCAACAAAATGAAGCAGGTCTCCTGTACTCAGAGTAATAAAACTGTTCGGAGTCAAAAGCTGCTTATTCAAAAGCTTCATGCTTCCCTTTTCAGCCCCACCACTCTACATCAGGAGGCAGCGTAGCACAAGATAGATATTTCTCTTTTCACTTCTTGTTATCTTAGACCAAGCTACCAGAGAGAGATACCAGTAAAAGTGAGAGGGAGCTAAGCTATCAAATCACAAACATTGCTTCCTGCAGGACTCTGGCTTTTTTCATGGTGGTCTCCTGTTCCAGCTCAAACCAGGCTGCAGATGAATATTTTTGCCGATTTGTTTATGCCCTGTTACTACTCACATAGATAGTATAAGCCCTTCTAATACACATTGCTTTTAAAGAGATTTAAAGAAAAATGATTATAGCAATTGATCCGTAGAGGAGGGGAATAAGTGACTCAGAAAGGATGGACGAAAGACAGCATAAACTGATATTTACAGCAGAATGATTCATTGAGTGCATGGAGCTTTGAATGGCAGCAAGGCATGTTTCCCTCCAGGCACCCTCAAACTCAGCACAGTTTAAATGTGGAGCGTAACTCCGAGACTTACTAACATTGCCGTAGCGCTCAGCTGTATGCAGTGTAAGGCAAACATTATGCACACTCTTTGGCACCCTGATGTTACTGTCTCATATCCCCAGGATGAGGTAAATTTAAAGACTTCATCTTGTTGGCAAAGAAAACAGATGGGCTACACAGGGACCTGTGAATTAGCCTAATTTAGTTTCCGTTAAGACTGAGTGAACTGAAAACTGTGTTGCAAGTCTTTACGGTGCGACCTCATGCATAGCCAAGAACTTGGCCATTCTGTGTTTTGTTGAATTTCACTCTGGAAAGCTCATACTGTGATTCGATGCTTGGACTATTTGAACACTAATTCCTGCCCTCCTCCTTCTTGAACACTGTTTTTGTCCCCCTTCTTGTCAAATCACAGGAGGTAGTTCTTGAATTTTGCAACGATTGTGAGAAAATAAACGTATGCAAAGGGCCAGATATGTTAGGAACTGGCAGAGCTCCATTGACTTGCTAGGGTTATGCCGCCCCAGCATTCGTAAAGGTCAGATGGTTACAGACTAGTGAGAACAACATGACATTTGGGGCTTTGGCCATATTCCAAATTCATATGGTCAGCTTTGCTTTTTTTCCAGAAATTGGGGTTTATTGGCTTATATCTAGCTGTCCTTTGTAAATATTCAAAATAATCTTTTTAAATGAGGCCTACTTAGATAGCAAATCAGAACACTTGCCTTGCCAAAATGTGTCTGTGATTTAGTCTCATAACACAATGGCTTTGTATGGAGTCCTTCCTCAATAATTTTGCACATGTAGCTTTTATAGTGTGTTATACTTGTAAATACTAGTCTCACAAGCATGTGAGCAAAATGGAAGGTCTGCCACTGAAATCAGTAGTTGGCATGCCAGTGAAAAACAGTGGGGTGCTTGTGAACCATCACCTAGGTTAACTAATCCAGGATACAAAAGAAATGAAGAGAAACACTCGGAGGAAGGTTTTTACAGCTTCTCATATTCTTGGTGACCATTCTGAGGCTGCAGATCCAGATTTTCTCTGACATCATCTGAAATTACAGACAGAGAGAGGGAGAGACAGTTAAGATATCATGATTTATTCTAAAGGACAGCAGCACATCTCTGAAAGGCCTCATTTTCTTGAAGAAGAAAAAAATATTTACATTAAATTTGGCTTCTCACAAGTGTCAGGGTGGCTCACTTTTCCACAATTTCACTCATCTTCCTGGGTAAAACAGCTCTTGGATTCAGCAGCTGATAGGAAAAAAACTAATGATGATTATTTGGCTAATCTAATAGCACTTTCTCCTCCTTTCATTTGGGAACATTTGCACTCTCTCTCTCCGTGTCCCTGAGTTCAGCTGAATAGCAGCCAAACTACATTACTCAGTTATCTCATTAGTCTTTTATAAAGGGCAAGACAAGCAAGTGAGCAACGCTGAAGTACGAAGGGCTTCATTTCGGGGCGGGGGGAAAGGGTTTCTCTGTGCTCTGAAATAGAGTTAAAAACCCTGAACTTTAAATTAATCTGAGAAACACACATTGGCAAATATTTCTGACTATAGCATGAACAGCAACAGAAGAAATTGATTTAGTTTGTCTCCTCGGAGCCATATTAGTAGAGTAGTAGAAAATGATTGGTAGAAATTCTAAAGTCCATGAATACCTTTGGAGCAGTTTTCTGGAGATTGGTGTCTCTGACTTCTTGCATAAGGCAAAGCTGTGAAGCATTCTCAGTAGGTTTTGCATTCAAATCTGTAACTTCCGACTTTTTGCTCCTAGGCCCTGTGTGGTATAACTACTGAAATCTCAAATAAAATATATACAAATCTGTCTTCATCTTTCAGAATTTAAATGCAGATACAAATCTTACCATATGAGGAGGGGGTTTTTAAGTAAAAAAATGCATTAGCAAAACTGATACTGTTTTTTCTGTGCCTCTTTTCTCAACAATCTTCCTCTTATACCTCAAGGAAAAGGAAATACCATGTAAATAACCCAAATACAACCCAACATCATTCTTAGTGAAATAAAAATTAACCCTCCCTTTCTTTCAGAATATTATGGGTAAGGTTATGCTGCTGCATCTTTGGCTGATTGCAGATAGCTTCAGCTACGGTGGAGATTTTGTTGCAAAGGCATCCCGTTTACATCTCAGATTTGTAGCCAGTATCAACAAAACTGCTAAAAGATGGCCACTTGTAGTGCGAATAAAGCAGGTGGGTCTTTTAGGCGTGAAAGAATGAAAAAGTGAAGAAAGAAGAATCTTGCATTATAATGGTCAGTGTCTCATGTTCTGTTAATGAAAGGCTTTATGCTTGCCTGTTGCACATTGAGATTAAGTTAAATTACGTGTTTTGAAGAATACATATTATAAAAGGAAAAAACGCAACAGTTGCTAATCCTTACGTGATGATGTGTGCCTGCTTCAAATGGAGATAGCCAAGTGATGAATTATAGCAGTCTCAAACATCTGAGAGTGGATACTTGTTTTGATTTTTTAGTTCAGTAGAGAAGTTGCTAATGAGAAGCAGGCCATATGGTACATTGCATCATTACAGAAAACTGAAACAGGGGTCCTGAGTCCTAAAATATATCATATGTTCAAGTAAAAGCATAAGTGGTGAATCAAATTACATTAAACTTTTGAAAATCATGTGCAATGCTATCAATTCACTGTTTAATATTTTACTCATCTTTTTTTATTGTATATTGTAGTTTGAAGAGAAATGCAGGAAGAGACATCTCAGAAGAGATTTGCCATATCAATTAGTGTTTGACGTGATTAGAAGCAACCATTTCTGATGCAATAGTAAGTTTTTGGAATGCACAGTGTTCCCCATTTGGAGTGCAAGCCAAAACGGAATTATGCGATCTTTATTCTGGAAAGATACAGGAAGGGTAAGTTTATGTGACATAATGGATTAATAATAAAGCAAACGGGTTGCTCTATTTGCATTACAGCTTTGTCTTCTTGTTACTTCAGTAAGTTGAGAGCACTATACAAATAACATTTAAAAGGATAGTCTGAGGACACAGCACTGGAAGTGCAAAGTGGTTTTGCTGGTCTACAAGCTCTTTAAAAAAAAAAAAAAAAGAGAACTTGCCTTCAGTTGGTTCTGCAACTGCTGTAGCTGAGTGCTGGCTCCCAAAGCATTGGTAGCTTGACCAAGTCATTGCCAGCTGCACATCTGCAGCAGATGTTGCTGCTCTCTGCTGCCTCCTGCTGCCCCCCATCCACTGCTCGGGGCGATGTGACAGGGTATTGGTTTGGTGCCAGGCTTGTCAGTAACACAGGCAAAAATAAATGTGGTTGCCTAAGGATAAAAAGCCAGACTCGGGCTTCTGTAGTAGGAAGCAGAGGAGAAGGAGATGAACTAAGCATGGAAAAGGCAGCAGAAAAATGAGACCTGGAGGATCAGCTTTGCAGGTCCTGCTGCAGGTAGAGAAGCATAAGGGCTGGGACATCACTGCTCCTAAACGGAGCAGACTTTGCTGCCTAAAAATAACTTGTCATCCTTGACCACCCTGAGCAGCAGGGACAGCAGTCAGCCTGCTTCCCAGGGCTTAGCATAGGCATCATAGGTCAAAAGTAACGAGGCCTTTCCCCCACAACACCAAGCTATGCAGTCCCCATGTAGCTGCCTACTTTGTCTGCCTTCTCCCAGTAATAATGAACAACATTTAATGGTGATAATGGAGCTGAAACCTTGAGGAACCACATGGGGGGGGAGGGGGACACAGTCCCTTGCAAAGTGTGCTAAATGGTTAGGCAACTGCTTTTGCAATTTGTCACTGAGGTTATGGAAACAGGGTTGAACTGTGATGTGGATGAGTGCTCTGCTTTTACGTTAAAGCTTGATAATTTCTTGGTGTTCTCTGTTTGATTTTTTTTTTTAAATTACTTATTTCTACTGTTCCTCCACAACATGCTGCGTATCCGCACCCATCATTCATTGGATCTTCTGTACTGCCAGGAGGCTTTCTCGGTTATCCTTTTGCCAGACTGTTTCAGTACAGATGTGTTTCAGAGGTTTTGGAGTGAAAGCCTGACACTTCACACTTTTTCATTGCAGACTGCCAGAGCTGTGAATGGCAGCGACGACATATAACTGATGTCAGCATCACCGCACAGAATATAAAATCATGGTGTAGCTGGCTGCGTTTCCCCTGGGGAGCTCTGTGTTTTGTGTCATGGTACCTTACTGCAGACAGCACGGATTGCAGGGAGGAAGAGAAGCGTTGCTTGTATTTCCTCTCCTTTATTCCCCCGCCAAACTGCTTACCGGTCCCCAGCTGGAGGTGGACAGTCTTGCCTGGTCCCTTCCCGAAGGAGGGAAAGTAATGCTGCCTGTGTCTAGCTGTCGTGGAGGGAGCAGGGTGCAGAGCAAGTTCTTAAGCTGCTTGTTTATCTGAGGCTTGGAGATGAGCTGGAGGTCAGAGTAACTCAGATTCGCTTGTGTGTTAAGATCCAGCTCTGTTTAATATCAAAGACAGCTGTAACGCTTGCACAAGGCAGGATCTCAGCTGCTCAGCTATCTTTACCGTGCTGGAAAAGGCCATCACAGGCTTTTTTTTTTAAATGGAAACATGGTTCTCTAATATGTAAACAAAAGTTAGTCAGAAATCTTGAACAATAATTGCACTGTAAGTTGTTTCTTTGATTTGTTTTTGTCTCAGGGTTTGTTTTTTTTTTTGTATCCTTTTTAGTGGAGGGGTTGCTAATGCCTGGTCCTGTGGGCCAAGAAAAAAGGAACAAGCCTGAAAAAACCCACATCCTCTCCTAGGACTAGAGTCGTCCTTTGGTGTGTGTCTGTATGTGTGTGGGTGTGTGTGTATGTGTGTGATTTCTACCAACTTCACTAGATATTGTGCAAGTGGAGCTAAGCACAGGACTTGACCTGCTGATTTAGCAAGCCTAAGTTTGAGTTTTGTATGTGCTCTTATCCAGTTAAACAACAGTTTCTGCTGCGAGATAAATGCTCTCCACTGAGATGTCTTGAGCCTGAATTCAGCTGCTGTAGCGTTTCTTGTGTCTGACCAAAACCTCTCTGTCTGACCACTGGGTGTCAGTGAAAGACTGCAAAGCGATGTTCTGTAATTAAATATACATGAGTCTCTCTCAGGCTCTGTGGGTGTTCGCTAGTTAAGGTGGCCTGGGGAATTTTAAGAAAGTTGACTGACATACACAAGAAGTGTATAATAGTTGGGAAAACCAACAGTGATCAGTAAGTTGTTCCTAAATCACTTCATTATTCTAAACAAAATAATTCATACTACCATCAGCAGTTATGAAAGAAAAGAAGTTTATCTTTCTTTTTTTTTCAAGTAAAACCACTATTCCCAACACAGTACAATCAAGTAGTACAACGTTGTCATATTATACTGCATTCATATTTCTTCTGCGTTAGACACCAAAGTGTAACTGGAGGTCCCAGTCCTGCAAGGTGCTGTCCTCATGCAAGGTGGTCAGTAGGAAAATGTCTATATAAAGACATTGAGAACTGAGGGTGCTCCACACCTTGAAGTCAAACCTATTTTTGAGGCTCTGCCCACTTTCACCAGGGGGGAAAATACGGATTCTTTGGCAGCCTGGCCTGAAAAGGTGTGAATATCTGATACAAGATAAGACACAAGCTGAAAACTCAGTGACAGCTGTTTTGTTTTTTTTTTTAAACTGAGAGGAAAACAGCGTTTAATTGAATGTAATGGGTAATATATGTAGCCACATAATAGCACCTCTATTTTCATGTCACATTTATTGTATGTTGAAATTGATCCAAATTTTCAGTATGTGGAAGGTGTAACAGCATTGACAAGGCTGTTGGAAGGAGCCTTAAGAGTTCTGGAAACTTGGCAGGAAACAAGTGGCCCTTGGGGGCTGGGCAGGTGTCGCAAGCATTTGGGGTTATGTAATAGGCACATTAATTGTATACTGCTGCTAAAATGATCTGCTGTCAAATAACTGAGAGTTTCAGCATCAGTCTGGTCCTTCCTCTTCAGGCTTCAGAGTTCTCTGACAGTTTGAAATAAGTTAAATTGTTAAATTCCCATCATCTGCTGGTCCTTACTGCTGGCACATTCAGGAGGGTACTGCTGTCTTTCTCTACTTACATTTTAGGGATAGTTTGCAAAATTAAAATGTGTAAAAGTTTATTTTAAAATAATCTGCTTTGATGGCCGTTCCTTAGAAAAAAAATCTGCAGCAAATTCTTTGGCTATAAAAATAAAAAATATATTGGACTTCCGTTTAGTGCATAACTATAAAAGAACAAAATAAGATTTGCGCCAAAAGTTTTATTTTGCATACTACAAAATGGAATTTCCCTGAATTGCCCTTCTATGTACTTTTACTGTTTACAGAATGAATATCAAAAGGCACAGACATTTGAGACCTCACTTGATATATAATTGTGGTATGGGAGAGCTGCCCTTGGAGCAAGGATTTTTCTGAACTGAATCTAGTGTAAAAAACGTCTTCATTTCCTGCGCTGTAGGTATACACAACCCGTGTGTCTAAGGGAGGGAAAAGTAATAGCCGAGAACAGATGAATTTCTTTCTCATGTTTGTGCTGTGCTCTGCAGAGCCGCTCGCCCGCCGCTCCGGGTCTAAGCGATTGCCGCTAGAGGCCCGTCTGTGCTAACGGGATGCAGTGCAGAGATTGTACGGCTGCTGCACCTACGTTTATGGACTGAAGTGATCCTAATGGAAAAGAGTTGCAAAGGTTCCAGTGTTTTCACTGATGTAACAGCAGGTCTGTAGGTCAAAGACAAAGTTTCAAGGCAACCAAAATCAAGAATCAGTGTTATTTTACATATATTGACAATAATGTAGTTGTACTGAAACAAACAAGAGCATTTTTGCTTTGCTCTAAAGTGCTCAACTCATGTCTCTTTAGCTATTCTAGTCCAATGAACTACATGCTTCAATTATAAGAATTTTAGGGATATTTAAATATGTTTAAGTGGTACTTGAAAAGTCATGCTGTTCTGACTAGAGTGCTAACAATTTTTTTCTTTTTTCTTTTCTTTTTTTTTTTTTTTTTTTTTTTTAAAGGTTTTTTTTTTTAA
>VWZZ01006832.1:144659-155647 GCA_013399095.1 Psophia crepitans
GCAGCCCAGGACACGGTTGGCTTTCTGGGCTGCCAGCGCACACTGCTGGCTCAAATTGAGCTTTTCATCAACCAGCACCCCCAAGTCCTTCTCCTCAGGGCTGCTCTCAATCGGTTCTCTGCTCAGCCTGTAGCTGTGCTTGGGATTGCGCCGAACCATGTGTAGGACCTTGCACTTGGCCTTGTTGAACTTCATGTGGTTCACACAGGCCCACCTCTCAAGCCTGTCAAGGTCCCTCTGGATGGCTTTTATTTTGAGGATGAAATAGAACGATTCTTTACTGCTCTATTTAATTTATCGAAGTTAGAAGATTAAATACTTTTCTGCTTTAATAGGATATAGTATTGAGAGTGTTCTTTCAAATATTCCGGATCAAAGTCTATATACTTAACATCTTTCAATGTTAAGGATTATAGATATGCTGGAACCACAGTGCATGTACAAAAGTGATTTTATTAGACCTAAACAGATCACATCACAAATTAGATTTGTACAGTGGCAGAGTAGTAGTGTTCTGGCAAACGTGCATATTAAATTTGCAGACCAGAGAGCTAACATATATATTTTAAATTAAATATCACCTCAGGCTACTATTTCTTCATGTATGTAAGAGATGATTAATTTAAAATTAAGTTGCTCAATAACAATGTTACCATTTATTATTGTTGTGCGTTACTTCAACATGTTACCTCTACATTGACTTCAGAGATGAGTTTCCATCGAAGTTAAATAAATGAAAGTCTAAGTGTTTCTGAATTAAATTTATTGGGAAATTTGAATAGGATTCTCATATGTGGAGTGGTACTATACACACTTAAAATTCTGTCCTCATTTATTTATTTTTAATAAAAGACACCAATATGAAGGAGGAGACCTGTGGACTTTCGAGCTAAAGCTGCAGTGTGAGAGATTGCATGGCTCAGCTTAAACTTTGTGCTGCTGAGAAAGTAAGTTTGAAGGACTGGTCACATCAGTGACAGGGCACTGGGATGGCTGGGGAGAAGCACAAGCTGCTTCTGGGAGCATCTATCCTCACTCCATTGCCTGGCCTGCTCTTCCCAGCAGGCAGGGACCCAGGCAGGTCGACTGCAGAGCGGCTATGGGAGCAGCTCTTCTGGATGGTGCATTGCTGCACGTATTTTTTGTTGCTGGTATTGCAGCAAGGTGCTTCTTTGGGAGCCCGGAACCACACTGCCTTCTTCCCAGCCACAGGATTAGGGAAACATGATTTTCCTGCTGCTGTCTTCTGACTTATCCCATATATCCTCACTTGCAGAGGAATGTGAGAGCCTGCTTCTTGCTATGTGTTGATCTAGTGTCCAGTAACATGAGCCCTCATCTTCTCCCAGGCCTGCAGGCACCAAGCTCACACATGTACGTGGGAAAATATTGCAAAAGAAGGGAGCGTTAAGGCGATTATTAGGAGGGGATTTGCTGGACTCAGTCACAGTTTGTTCCTAGGTAGGAAGGAGGACTGCACAATTTGGAAGAGTAGCACTACCTGCAACCACTCTGTGTGCCTGCAAGTGCGCCTTGCGGGAACATCTGAGGTTGCATCCGTGTCTGTGAGACAGCGAGTGCATTGTCTTAAGCATGATTCTGTGGTAAAGCTGTCAACCACATGGAAAGCAGCATTTCCAAACTAAAAAAGAAGTTTTGCTCTCTATGAATTCATTGGGTTTTACCCACTTCAGTAGAATACTGTGAAATTATATCAGATTTTTCAGGAAGAAGCAGTTGTTTCCAAGGAATGAATCACCTCATGCTATTTTAGACATCTGTGATTGAAGACTTTTATTGTACATTTTATACTGAGGTCAACCATACAAAAAAAAATAGTCTATAAATGAGTCATGGGTTTTTACAATGAAGGCAATTAATCACTGGACCCCCATGGGTTGTGGCTGATTTTTCATCACTAGGATTTTCTATCAAATTATAATCTTTTTTAAAAGACATGCACTTACTCCAACAAGAATTAATTTGTGAATGTCCAAATGTACCTATGCTGTACAGGAGATCAGTCTTGGTTACCACAGTGGTCTCTTCTGACCTTGTGATTTATGAACGTATGTATATATATTCGTGTATTTGCCTCAGGAGTTATTTAAAATGTTTAATGTTTGTATTTTCAGTGTTTTCTTTCATAAAATCCAACCTTTTGTGGTGGTGGCACAAGTCATGTTTTCCTAAAAGCAAGCAACATAGAAACAATTATTGTCGTTGGCTTCTTTGAGGCTAAATAAATCTTTTAATTAAATCTAAAGGATTAGTGAATGTAAAAGGGAATAAGAACAAGCATACAAGTAGTTTAAAAAGATCAGAAATACAGCCAGCTAACTTCAAAACATAATATTTATGAAGGTCAAAAAAGTGGCTTAAGTTTTGAAAGTGCAAGTTAAACAAAACAACAAAATAACCCGCTAAAACTTTCCAAAGTTAAATTACTTAAACATTTTTAATTGTGCCATGAAACTAGGGGAATACTAAAATCTGACACAGGCTGTAGTCTGCTTCAAATAATACTTTATTGTTTAGTATAGGTAGTGGTGATTTAAATGCAGTTTAATATAAACATATACGTGTATATACACATGAAAAATCATCTTAGAAAAAGAGTAAGTCTATCTCCTAGGAAATCATGTGATGATTTCTGAGGTAAACTTAATGTTTATTTTTTTTAAAAAAATGAACTATATATCTACAAATATAAATTGCATAAAGCCAACAACATGTGCAGACAGCCTGTGGCTGTGGTGAGCACTTTCCTGCAGGTGAAGAGCAGGCATGGCAAACAAAAGTTGGGACTGGTCCCTAACTGTCTTTTGGGTCAGATGCCCCATCCATCCCCTGAGGCAAGAGGGGACAACACCTCTCCGAGATGCAATGTATCCATCCTCTCTCTTCCCTCCATTAGCAGGGTGATTGTAAACCAGACAGCAGGAAGCCTGGTCTGCCATTGCCAACCTCAATAAACCAAAGCTCCCCTGGGAAGTGCCACATGTGTTCAATCCATGCAGTGGGGCATCCTGACCTCTGGGTCCCACGCCTATATTTGCAGAAGCCCTTTGTGGAGACACATGGAGTAGCAGTGGATCTGTCATTCCAGCTGGGCTCTGGCAGAGCCCCGGTGCTCCTGGGCACATGCTGTGACTGCTGCTTGTCAGGAGAAGTGACCTACTAGGAGGGTTTGAGACAGAAACTGCCTGCCAGACTTGGAAGCAGATGCTCAGCTGGTGTAAGATGGGAAGTGACACTGACAAGTGACATTGCTTTCTGGCTGCCTGAAGTTCTACCTACCACTCAGGAGCACTCAAGGGCTTTCTGAGACATTTATCAGTCTCCCTTACCCTTTAAGTGCAGAAAGTTTTTGGCAGTAGGATGTGGGTCAAGCTTTCAAACTGCTCATCAAGGGCTCAGTGTTCTGTCTTAATGGAAAAGATTAGGTACGCTGTAGTTAATACCGCTATATTTACTGATGAGGTGTGGATTGATACGTACTGTGTAGGGACATAAGGAAGCCGTGTTTTCCAGTTTTCCTTGCTCATTTGCTATCTCTCCATCATTTACTTTCAATTAAAAGATTAGCGGTAGTTTAGTTCAACTGCTATGGTATGAAGTTCCTGCTTCTCTAATTGCAGCTGAGGAGGGAGTAGGGATAAAGAAGTAATCTTGTAGGTTTGGAGAAGGAATAGCTATCTTCGAATAAGCAAACTTTACCCTGAACTCTGCCACGGCCACTAAAGATTAGTATTAAATGTGCCAAGAAGAAAATGCAAAGTAATATTTGTATCTCAGTTTAACCTACTGGAATAACACTTACGCATTTTAGGGTTTCATCGAAGCTCATTCGTTACCAATGTATATACTTATTTATTTCAGCGGAAATAACATCCTCTTAAAGTGAATGCTTGGCTAGCAATAAAGGCCAGCCTCTGAGAGGAAATCCTCTGAAGAAGCTGCAGATCACAGCACCCAGAAAAGCAGCTGCACACAGAAGGGTTATTTTCTTCAGCTTTCTTTTACCTTTTTAATCCTCTTATTCTTTGCTTTGCAGAATAGTGGGCTTTTTACAGCTACAGAATGGTTCTTTCTTTATAGGATATATGATTGTCTCTTGAAAAAGGATGTTACGCCTGCAAGTTGTCCAGGTCAGTTTCTAATATGGGTAATGTGTGTTTAAAGCCTCACATCTGATTTGGTAAATTTAGTCTTACCAGGCTGCCTGAAATTGGGCTAGTTAATTGGTGGAACTGCTTCCATAGCTTTATTATGTAGAATGGGGACTGCTGCCTCTCTCTACTAAGGTACTTTACACAGATTTGAAGGAATAGAGTGGTGAGCTGTACTTTTTTTGTAAGAAGTGCAGGTGTAGATACAATGGGAAATGCTTTCACTGACTTTCTGGAACTGCTGGATAGGAAGCCTAGTCACATTAGTTAAATTTAATGTATCATTAGTTCTAATATGCTCAATGGCAAGCAATTGAAGCATTTATTTCAGCATTTGGCTTTAGGATTATAAAAGCACTTAGTTCCATGATTTGTCTGACTCATACAACTGCATCCATTGTGTTCTTTAAGGCTGCTCATGTTGGTTTCATGATCATAAGCTTAGCAACTAAATTCTCCGTGACAACATGGGTGGCATTCAGGTACCTGAACACCAAAGTGACTTTAGGTCTTCATTAGTGACACTACACCCCTTCATTCTGAGTAATTCAGTCACTTCCTAGGATAAAATATTAGAATGTATTATTTACTTACAAATGCTCATTGCTGGGGTAAAAACAAACAAACCCCAAAGCAATGTTGTTAGTCCAGTCTCAGCTCAGCGTTACTGGAAAATAGCAGGACATCACAGAACAGAGGTTCTCAGAATTACGTGGAAACTACACAGAATCTATCAGGAAAGCTTAAATTAATGATGTCCTGTGTTAAAAAAATGTCTTTTCTTAGAGTGCACTTCTGGAACAGCTCATCAGGCTGGAAAGTAATGAAACAAGAAGGCAAGACGATAGCCAAAGCTTGTTCAGCTGTGCGGCGGTTCATGGAATACTTTAAGCTCACATTTTATCTGACACTTCTCAGTTTTGATCCCTGTCTTTGTACATTAACCCCTTTGGGCAGTCATTCATGCACATTTCTAGAGTGAATAAGACAACGTCTGCACATTTCCAGATTTAAAAGCAATCCATATAATCTCATTCAAAATGCCATTTTCAGCCGAGATTACTGATTACCTTGCTTAATTTTAAGAGAAATTTAAATTTATTTGAATAGTCTTTGAATCTACAGCAGTGATATCATTAAAGTAAAGGTTAAGGCCTTAATAGCTCATTGCATGTGTTCTTTCTTCTTTCAAAAGCATAGAAGTCTATATTATTTTAAATATCCCCAGTCATTGTTGGACTCTCTGCTGAAAGTCCACTGGATTCTCTCCCTTTAAACCAGTAAACCTAAATCCTCTTTCTTTCTTCCAATTAAAATCAGATTAATCAGCTTAAACTCATGACTTCCTTATTGCAATTAATTAAAAAAAAATAAATCCAAACCCAAAACCAAGCTGCCATTAAATTTATAAACAGTGTAGCTTCTATATCAAGTTTTCTCCAGCTTTCCTACAGTAAAGACAAAGCTGGGAGAGACAGATTGTTGCTAAGATTCTCCATGGGAGTATGGAAACTATTAATTACTCAACAGAACAGAAAAAGAATCCCTAAGGCTTGCTTGTTTTCTACTTCATCATGGCTGATACTCACCAAAAACAGAGTTAGGGAAAGTGGAGATAGGGTTTAAGGTGAAGAATAGTTCCCCTAAAAAAAAAAGAAGTTTCCACACAGAGCTGCAACCGAAATCCTATCCCGCACTGTAGGGGAGATTCCCAATGCAGACTCAGGGGGGTGCCTTTCAATATAGTTTGTTTATTCATAACAAAACACAAATCTGGATATTTAAACCAGAATTATAGCAGTAATAAAAATATCGCTCTACAAACCCCATAAATGTACGTCCCACTTTTAAAATGTGTCCCTAAGCAGTGGCTTTCCATTTGAGAGAAGAGGAGGCAGTGGACATTGGTCTTGGGAAGAGTGGTTTCCAGCCTGGGTTCAGTCAGTGAGCTACTCTGAAATGGCCTGTGTTCTGCCAGTGACATTTGTGCAACAGTTCTCTTCCTCTTTTCCATGAAGACTGCAAATATTTAGTAAGATCTTTTGGGCAGAGTCCATAGTGGTTGTGCAGTGAGAGAAGAGGGGAAGGAATCCCCTTTTACACAGTGACAAGACATTTGCCATGCCGCCTAGAAAATATTGACTGAAAAGGGTTAATTTCTCTTTTCGCCTGGCAGTAGATTTACATCATCTCAAACAAAACTAAGACATGCAGGGGGTGACTCATTTATCGCTTATGGAGCACTGAACTGGTTCTTCGGTCAAAAATTGGTCAAAAAATTGGTCAAATTTGGTCAAAAAGCTTCCATGCTGGGAGGCAGCTTGCACACATTTTGCTTCTTCCTCAGTGGCCTGGAGCCCAGCTAAGAGCCATTGTTTCTGTCAGGGCTGAAATGCACTCAATAAGCTCTTTCCTCCTGCTTCCGTCCCACGTGTCATGCACTAACTGTGTCCCTGGCATCAGCACACTCAAGTTCAAAAAGCTGGGCTTTCTCATGCACCAGTCTCCATCAACAGTCGCTGTGGTGGCACGGGGTTATGCTGCAGGGGAACCAGGTTACCCATGCAGCGTGGCCTTGTGCTGTGCAGAGCTGCTTACTTAGGCCTGAGGTCAAAATAGTCAAACTGAAGCTTCAGCAAGGTAAAGTAAGCTTTCCCTCTCATGTGTCTTGCTGCCCCAACACAGCCGTTCTACCATGGCTTGCAGAGCTAATGCAGCCAGGATTAACTTGTGCATCTTTCCTTCACTCTTCACTTCACTAATGTTTCAGCGTTTTTTGATCATCACCCACTTTCTCATGAAAAAAGTAGATTCCTAAATAGTTTCTATTAGCTTTGTGCTCAGTAATCAGTATGGGTTTGTTTATTTATTAGTAAAATGGGGTAAAACCATTTAGTCATGTTCCCATACTGCTTTATAGTCTCAAAATATGAAATTTTAAGCATGCATGGAGCACTATTAACTTTGCAAGCTCATCTGGGCAAGAACTGCATCCAGATCTGCTTTTCTTAAAATAACATTTTCCTTTAAAAGGATTAAAGTTCCTTGAGTGCCATCCTCCCCAGTCAAAGCAAACCCATGAAAGCAAAGACATGCCAAGCAATGGGACATGTCTTACTGATATCCTCTCACGGCATATTTTCCTTGACAATGACAGATCACATCTTTTCAAGGAATTTTTGCCTTCCTCAGATAAAGAAACAGAGCACCCTGAACATGTTAATCACTTTTGCTGGCTATTACAAACCCTGCCTTAAAAACCTCAAAAATGCCAGTGAATACTGAGTCCTGACAGATGGTTGCAGCCTGTGTGCAGTGTGTTTATCTGAAGATGAAGTCTTATGTATGTGTGTATGTCTGTATGTCTGTGATGTATCTTCACCAGGTGCTTCTTGCTCACCCTTTAACTATAAGCTTATTGAGTGATAAACGAAGTAGAATATGGAATTTGCCTGCTTGTTTTCATTAAAAATTGTGCCCCATTTACAATTATTGCATCCATTTTTTCTCTTTGTGGGTTGCTGCGTTCTGAACTCAGGGTGAAATGTGTGAGCACAGGGATTTATTTTTTTTTTAAATGCAGAGAGGAGGCCCCAGACAGGGTTTAGGTCTTCAGAGTACATGGCAAGCTGTTAGAAATTTGTGCAGCCACTATAGCATTTAAGTTTTGCTTCTGTTCATGTCTGCTAAAGGTAGTGTATGCCTACTCTGCTGAAAGGTGGAATACTGAGGAAATCCACAACTGTGTTTAAAATATATTTTGTCAATATATACACTATGAACTATCATATCAGGGCATAAACAGAGCACCGAATGGGACTGCCAAGAAAAAGAGCTGCTTTTTATTAGCCACTAACAGGATGATTGCCAAAAACAGAAGTCATAATCATATGAGAGAACTTCAGCTCTCCTTTTGTAAATTGATAGGGATATTCTTTTTCTTTTTAGGCGTCTGTTTCCATGAATTTGTGGCAAAATTTACTGCACTTCTGTGGTGCTGTGTGCCATACAATGAATCTTCTTGAACGAGAAATGCGAAGAAACTCCACTTTTTTACTGAAGAGAGGACTTGGAATGCTCTGACATGTCCACAGCCTTTGCCTTGCAAATGATTGATATCACTGTGGTTTCATGCAGTGAAATAATTACTTATGGAGGAAAATGGGTTCTGTCTAAAGAAACACGGACTGAAATGATCAGGGTGTAAATAATACTGTGTTTGTCATCAAATGTGACTGGGAAAACGTCATGTTATGCCAAGATTTACTGTAAAATATTAGGGAACAGGATGGATTTGGACTTACAGTTCACAAGCTAGACAAGGCTTGGAAAACTAAGGGTGGGAAGACACCCATAGGATGCACAGGTTAGGGGTGACACACAATAGTGATAACGATTTTCTCCTGATCAGAAAAGTTTCTGTAAAAGCAATGTTTTGTTCTCTTGAGGGAAGATGAGTACTACATTCTCATTTTAAGTAACAGTTAAGTGACTGTTATGAGGTAAACTTAAACTGGACAGCAATGTACTTACTGAAATATTTCCCTGTGGAAGGAGGGAATGTCTCATAGTGGTGAGTGTTAACCTTCTTCAAACACTGTATTAGCCTCATATTGTTTTGTGCGTCTAATTTTATATTCTCCAAATGGTGACACCTAACTTTGCAGATCTGTTGTCATCCTGAGGAGCAGGGCATTATGGATGTAATTAAAATCCTTTTCATTAATGTAGAAACTTCTCACCTGCATGCTGCAAATGTAATCCATTGCAGGATGTGGAAGCACTGTTACAGGACACTACTGCATGTTGTCATCACTGGCTCACTTGTCTAAACATGCAGGTGAGTACCATTGCACTCAAACAGAAAAGTCTCAAACTGTATGTAAACACTTTGTTAAAAACAAAAAAGTATTACAAACTGCTGTATGAATGCATAAGAGAAATGCTGATAAGATTGAGTAAAAAAAGCTTTGTGTGTTTTGGGTTGTGGGGTTTTTTTTGTTTGTTTGTTTTCTTGTGGGTTGGTTTTTTGGTTTTTTTTGACCAATAACGAAAAAATTGCCATACAACTGCTTTGAGATACCTGGTACATTTTATGAAAACTTGTAACATCATGCACCAGCAAATCAGGTGACCTGTGGATTTACTGTGCAAAACAGTAGAGAAAGGGACAAGACCTATAAGTAGAAAAGGTGCAAAGACTTGCCTGTATCAAATGGTATTAATTTAGTCACTCTTCAAACTGTCTTATCACCCAAGTACCTCTGAAGTTATCAAATATTGTGTAACTGTGGTGAGTAGAACAGTGTTTTAATTCTGTCTTGTAAAAACCCACTGCAAGCAGTGAAAATTGCCTTCACCTGTATTTAGAAATTTGCCCCTTAATAGATACTTGCAGCAAATTGAGAATTTGGCTCATTGGGAATACAGCAGTAAAACTGGAGACTATCCAGTTCATTAGAGATACTCAGCTCTTATAAGATCAGAGTTATCTGACCTGTAGTTCAGAAGTTACTGCCAAATTCCAATTAAAACATAAAGAATATATTAGACAGACTATCTCAAAACATTAATGCTCCCAGTAGTTTTAGATAGATCTATGAAATATGGTGTTCAGGTTGTTTACCCTGCATAGAAGGGGGTGGGGAGGATCAGGAAATTAAGGCCAATAAAAAGGAGTCTGTGAAGTATATTTGATCCAAAATCCACTAGAGTCTATTAAGATTTACATTGTTTAAAGTAAGTGTGGTGTCAGCCATTAAGACAGAGTGAGATTCAACTGTGTAATCAGTATAATACAACAAAAGAGTTAGTTGTTACACAAGTTTAACACTGAAGTTATAAATTATAGAAGTATACAGTCACTATTCAATGACCACGACTATTTCTCCACTAGGAGAATTTTGGGGTTTTTTTAATCATGGGTCTGCCAAGGGTACACCTGTCTCAAAGAGGGAAAAGGATTTTTCAGCACTTTTTTTTTCAGCACAGGATTTAGCAGCACTTATTGAAAGAGCTCTAAATTAGATTTGAAGAGGGAAAGGGATAAAAACAGGCTCACTAGAGATAAGCCTGGAGGCAGCATGCCAATGTTGGAGAGTTGGTGTGCTAGTGATGTCCTTTGGTCTGCCATCTCAGTGGAGGTTGGGGATGGAGATCCATTTAGCAGCAAAGACGGAAGGGTTATTGATGTATTAAAAACCGCAGAAGCGCCTGAGAATGGTCGCATAGGAATTAGGGCTTTTCTCTCAAAAAAAGGGTGGTGGGATCAATAGCCCAACTGAAGTGCATCTACACCAATGCATACAGCATGGGCAACAAACAGGAAGAGCTGGAAGCCATTGTGCAGTAGGAAAACTATGACATGGTTGCCATCATGGAAACATGGGGGGACGATTCCCTGTAAGGCTCTGATAACAAGTGAATGTCCCAAACATTCATCTTGACACAAGCAGGGATGAACTGATAACAGGGGAATGTGGCACACATCTGTCCTGACCAAGGGCAAAGCCTGCAGGAGGCAGGATACCATCCTGTGAGCCCCTTCCCCTCTCCCTGAAACGCCCTGATAAATCCCATCTACCTTGTGTGCGTGCGTGTTTGTGAGGAGCCATAACTCACTCAGCCCTGAAGTGGGGGGAGACAGTGAGAACCCCTGAGACTCCCATAACCCACCAACTCATCTCTGGAACATTCCTGAGCGCATACTGTGACTGTGCAGTGATGACAAACCCCCGACTATGGACCTGGCATTTTGGGCTATAAAAAGAGTAAAACACAAGCATTTAGCGCACGCCCACCATCTGAGGACCACAA
>VWZZ01006833.1:0-16600 GCA_013399095.1 Psophia crepitans
GAACAACAAAGGGCAAACGGCTTAGAGGAGAGGGAGAACAACACGGCCGCAGTAGTTACACCGGGATGTAAACAAACGCGATGACAAACGGAGTACTTTACCGATTGATGCCGGACCAGAGCTCAGCCCCCAGCCAACCCATCCTGGAGCAGCACCAGGCTTCCCCTCCCGGCCAGCCCCTTTTATAGGGGCATGATGGCACCTGGTATGGAATAGTGGCCAACTCAGCTCACCTGGCCCGGCTCCTGAAAATTAACCCCATCCTGGCCAGAGCCAGGACACCCACCTTGGTGAGCACAGCTTGCTTTCAGTCCCCATCTTGGCCAGGATGCCTCTTGATCCCCAAACACCAGCCTCTTTTCCTAGCTGTTCTTTGGAGAGAGGAAGGGAACTAGGGAAGCTTCGTTGTGGCGTGATGGGTACGCTGAATAATCAGTTCTGGTAGTTTGGAGAGGGGGAGATTGGTCAGTCCTCTGAAACTCAGAAAATAACCACCTGCGAATGTGACCTGAGTTTTAGAGTTGCCTTCTGTGCCCACTGACAGTGTGAGTGTGCTACCCTTCTCTGCTTGAATTAATCTAAGCCTATGCTGGTTTATAATATGCTTTTCCAATTTAGATTATACTCACCTAAGATTATATTTCTTCTTAGAATTATTTCTCATTAACACAAGATCAACGTGGCAAAATCTGCTGTGTGTTTTCAAGGTGCGGACAGTCGCTGTACAGCTCAGCTTTAGCGTGTGGTTTGCCTCATCTTCTCACAGTGGGAGATGTCCTCTGGCAAACACGTTGAAAGGGCAGGAGCAGCGAATGGAAGTTAGAATAAGCAAACCCACTGCTGAGAGAAAATGAAAAACTTGCAGTATTTTTGCCTAAATTGCAGACTGAACAGTGAACATCGTCCTTTGGAGACCTGAAAGAGCTGAGTTGAGGATTTTATTCCTCCTGTTACTTAAAATGTGATGATTCTGATTTCTGTGCTTTTTCATGTCTCTGATGGACTGAGAAAGATACAGAGTCACGCACCGTGAAGGAGTTGTTCTCACGATTTAAATGAGCTAAACCTAAGGAGAGAGCACTGGCGTCTTCAAAAGAGAATACAAACCCCTTTAAAGCTAATGAGCTCTGAGGAAACCTTGGCTAATCATCCAGTTTGGGCTCATTTATTTATATCAGATCTCAGTATCTTTTGTAGTGTGGCCAATACTTGTCAGTAACCATTTAGCGTGATAAACTGGTGAAAAGCTTTTTGTCAGGGTTTTGGTGGTGGTTAAGAGCAGTGAAACTGTCTAACTGCAGCGGTGAGACTTTAAAGGCATTTTAAAAAAGCCTTTAAAATATCTTTCTGTGTCTGTGTCACACCTAGTGACCTGGAAAGATGTCAGTGTGCATCAGTGTTGAAAATGGGGCTTCTTCTCAGTGCAGGGGTACGAGGGGGGGAACAGAGCACGGAGACTTTGGAGGCATTTTTGAAAAGGGCTGTGAGGCCAGAAAGCCTTTTTTTTCCCGTACTCAGCAATGCCATGGTTAAACCAGCCCTGCACAGGAGCCAAAATCAAAGCGTTACACCTACCCTTGTTGTCACAGCTTCTCCCTCACCCTCTGCCCTTAGAGGCCCTTCCCCATCAGGATGTCCTGACAGTGCCAGCGCCGTTATAAAACCGTCCGTCTGGGAAGCAGTCGGTACTTTTTTGCAGAAAGGGTGCCGCTGTGTTGATTTAAAGGCTGTTGAGCGGAGTTTTAAGGAGGCTCCATGCCAGCTAAATCCTCAGGCTCTGCTGAGGCTCGTGGTACAGCCTGAATCGGAGCAGAAGCAGCCAAGACTGAGTGCTTATGGCTACGTATGCCCAGCCCCCTACGTTTTTCCCTCTTTCAATTGCACGTTCTTCCCTCTTGTTCTTTTTCTAGGGGCAAGAATTAGCTCCTTCAGCCAGGCAGACTTGGCTTCTCGCAGCATCCGGTATGTCCACACCAGTGACGCTGAAAAGCACACGGATGCGTTCGCCTTTTCTGTTTCTGATGGAACGAATGAGGTAAGTCTCGGCACGTTTTTTGCAAGCTATTGGTTCTGTAGGATGTGATGGGAGTCAGTTCTCCTCTTGGGTGCTCGCAAGAGACAGTTACACCTAGGAAAGGGAACGAGACAACCCACGCACGGGCTTGTCGTTTGGCAGTGGTGGGTGCTCTTACTTCTGCTGTGAGAGATCTTACGTAGCGCGGGGAAGGGAGTGAGCCCTGTGAAGGAAAGGAGGGGGGCACCTGAGACGTAGCCTCAGGGGACTGGTTTACCCAGATTTCAGTGCCTGTTTTTCATCTGCTTATCGATTGCTTCTGGAGCTCAGCTTTGATCCAGTGCACTGACAGCATACCCAGAAGCACAGTTAAACCCTTGAAAAATGTCTCCTTCCTACTGTCTGAAAGGGAAAAATCATAGCTGCGAACAGAGGGAGGGAGGGAAAAGTGGGTGTCCATAAATACCACAGAAAAAGGAAGGATAAATCAGTGGGGACAGAGGGATAGAAGAGGTCACGTTCACAGGATCTGAGCTTAGCAGCTCTTGTTTACCCAACTAAACAAGGCCAAAATGAAGTGCCCCAAACTGTGGATCACCATGGTGTCCTTAAAGCGTTACTCTTTCAGTGGGGTTGTACTCTTGGCAGACTGAATTCCTCAAGAGAGGCTTTCCCTCCTGCTGCAGGTGAGCCAGACGTTTGACATCACCATAAACCCTGTGGATGACTCCTTACCCGTAGTGCAAAGCCTGGGCATGACAGTTCAGGAGGGTGTGAGAAAAACCATCACAGAGTTCGAGCTTAAAGCAACAGATGCTGACACGGAGGTAAGGCGGGGCTCCCCCGTGCCTCCTCTCTCCCCTGTTCCCCTGCACATCTGGGCTATCAGAAAACTGGGCTTGCGTTCAAAGAGAGAGATGGCAGTGAGCGTCATCTCCCTGTGATCACAACGTCAAACAAGCAGCTTGGGGGAGGTCCACTTTGTATATAAACAGATGAGCAAAGCGAAGCCCTGGCTTGAGAAATGACATTGTCTGGGGTGTCTCTCGGACACAGAAGTAGCAAACCTGCGTGGAAAACATGTAGAAGTGGTGATCAGAGCTAATCCTTGCCCTGTCCCACCTTCCCTCTGAACGTTGCAATTTGAACTGAGCGTATGCCTGACCTTGCCACGGAGTTTATGCCTAGCACAGATAAAAATGACATGTCCTCTTCCTCCTCCTGGGGCTGGCCGCTGTCATGTTGGCTCTGCCTCACTGTGCTGCAGTTTCCCTGCAGCAGGAGGGCTCCTGGCTGCCGGTTCCTGCCCTGAGCCAAAGATCCTGCCCCAAAGGTTATCGCTGTTCCCACCCCGATGAAAGGGACAAGGCGCACGTTGCTTAGAACGGCTGCAGAACAGGGGGCTGCTCTTGCGTTCCAGGGCTTGTCACGAAGGCGGGAGCCGTCTGAGACCGGCCGAAGCAATCGTTTGGTGCAATGTGTCCAGCCTAGCTCTCCCTGATTGGGGTTGTTTTGCAGATAAACCACCTTGTGAGAGGGACAAAGACAGAGCAGGGCTCAGGGTGAATCGGTTCGGTACGCGGTGCTGCGTTTCAGCCCCTGGTTGGAAACACTGGGCTAGGAAAGGTGTCTGGGTGTAGAGTCCCTCTCCAGGCATCTTGGGCTGGAAGGACGTGCCTGTCCTGGTGCTGGGGTCATGCCACCAGCTTTGCCACTCTTGTCTCCTTGGTGCAGGCTGACTCAATCACGTTGACAGTCGTGCAGCCCCCCCGGCACGGCCTGATCGAACGCACCAGCAACGGGCAACGTTACCACCAAGTCACCACCTTCACGATGGATGACATCTACCAGAACCGCATCAGCTACAGTCACGATGGTAGCAACTCACTGAAGGATCGCTTCACTTTCACTGTGTCTGATGGCACCAATCCCTTCTTCGTTATTGAGGACGGGGGAAAGAAGGTACGGGGGAGAAGGGATGTGGAGGGAGATCCTCTGTAGCTAAGAGAAAGCTTTCAGAGACGGGGAAACCTAGCTGCTGTCACTCCACTGAAGATAAGGGCTGAGTATTCTCAGTTACACAATGCCATTTGCTTCTTCCCTGGTGTAGCAGCCTTTGTGTGTGCAAACTCACCCCAGGACCTTCATCCCAACGTGGCTGAAGGGACCAAAGCTGGGAATTTGGTAGATGGGGCTCTGACTCCTGAATTAACAACCGTGTCTCTGAACTTTTGTCAGGTTGTGACAGCAGCACCACAGCGCTTCAGAGTGGACGTTCTCTCTGTGGATGACGGGACACCCAGGGTCATCACCAACCTGGGTTTGCAGTGGCTGGAGTACATGGACGGCAAGGTGACTGCGTGCCTGGGTTCAGCTTAGATTTTTTGTCAGGCTGTTCCAGGAGAAGGAGTTTCTCAGTAGAACATCCTGATCCTTCAGCAGCTGTATTTTAGTGGCAGAGAATGGGTGTCCCTCTGTGCCCATGAAGTGTCTTGGAGGAGGCAGAGGTGTGCAGGGATGCCTGCACTGCGGCTCCGTTAGCTAAACCAGGCAGCGTGGCTCCAGGGCACTAAATTGCTTCCTGGGCTGCCACCTTCCCTTCCATCGGCAGGACCACCAAGCCTCACTCTGGCACATGAAGTACAGCTCCTGCCCACCTTCCTGGGCGGACACGTTCTGCCCCTTGTCCCTCCTCCTCCCCAGGGCAGTATGTTTTCAGCTTTGCAGATGACAGAGAAGTCTTGACTACGTGCCGCAGCAGCCGTGGTAGAGATATCTGGCTTTCAAAGAAATGCGGTGGCTATCTGAGCTCAGATTCCTGACTGCAGAAAAAGCGTTCCTGCAGGCTCAGGCAATTCGAGTCTCTCTTTTTCTCCTGCTGTTAAAGGTATTTTCTTTATAAGAGAAAGCAAAATGTGGCGGAACTGAGGCACATCTGGGTGAGGTCACTTGAAAGAGGACAAGGTGCAGGCTCAGTAAAACGGCATGAACTGTCCTGAGTGAATCCTTCAACTTGAGGCTGTTTGCAAATGTTCTGGGCAAAGCCAGGCCTCACCTGAGCATCAGCACAGGTCATGGAGCGGCGGTTTCCAGCTGAAACCGAAAGATCTGTCATAGCTTTTAGCCCCAGCTAGATGGGCCTGGGCACCTGGTTCTGAATTTACTTTTCTTTGAGCCACAATGTGGGGTTTTTTATTAAACAAACCAAATGTGAGGCAGAATTGGAATCCTTCCTGTGCTGTCAAACACCTCGTGGGGCATCTGTCTGTTCAAGGCTGCTCTGTGCTTTTACACCCCCGAGGTTTTCCCTGACGGAGCACAGTTTGACGGAGGGATGGTTGGGCTCTTTGGATGAACAGTCAATCAGACTTGCACTGCTGGATCTCCTGAGTTTTATTCCCTTGGTTTGGCTTTAATCCAGGCAACCAATCTAATCACTAAGAAGGAATTACTGACGACAGATCCTGACACAGATGCCAGACAGCTGATCTATGAGATAACAACTGGTCCCAGGAATGGTTATGTGGAGAACAAGCTGAAACCAGGGACAGCTGTGACCACCTTTACCCAGGGTATGGAAGTTGGGCTGCCTGCTGTTGCTTTTTTCCTTCAGCTGCTTTGGTTTGTCAAGATACCTTGTGGGGCGGGGGGGAAAGGGGAGAAGACAAAGGGCAAATCTCAAAGGGGTGTCAAAAATAAGAATTGAACTTTCTTCTCAACTGCAGAAATACTGTCATTTCTTGTAGACAGCCTGGGTCCTGTAGCACACCCAGGTTCTCCAGACTTGTTACAGCTGGAGATTTGACTTGGGACAGGAAGGATTTGTAGAGATTGCATGGGAGTTTAATCATCACAAGGTCTGGTAGATGTTTAGCCAGTGGAGTCAACAACACGTGGAAAGGAAGTAACTGCTGCCCGCACCACTACGCTCCTTCTGACTGCTGCTCCCTCCAGGCTCCCCCAGAGAGACTCAACTCTCAGCTTAGCCTTTTTTAGCGTTTCTGGCTTTTTCTTTAAGCATTTCTTCTACTGCAGTTCGCAGACCGTGGCACCACGCTGCATTAGGTGTTGTACAAATGCAGTCAGCAATTCTGCTGTTTTAGGGCTGAAGCTTGGCAAACGTGTATTCTACTGCAGAAGGTGAGAGCCCGAACCGCCTCGGCAGTGAGAAGGAGCCCCGTTAGGACGTGCCAGTCTATAGAACAGCACTGGAATATGTGCTGCCCAAGCAATTTCTTATTTCTTGCATTTTGTCAAAGCTACTTTAAATTTAAGCTTATTTTTAAGTGTGAACCGTTCTGGATAAAGACTAGGCAAGGGAATGTCTTGGCAGAGGTTGTAGGCTGGCTGCTACCACAGGTAAGTCCAAAGAAGTTAGAAAAGCTGCAGCAGCATAAAGGGCATGTGGGGAACCCTATCCCTGCGGCCGTGCGGACGCCTGTCTCCACACTGCTCGTCTGTATAAGTGCTGTTGAATTTCTGGGTTGGCTCATCAGATGTCTCCTCCCCGCAGAGGACGTGAACGAGGGCCTCGTTCGCTACGTGGTGCATGAGGAGAAAGTTCAGGAGACCGTGGACAGCTTTCAGTTCCTAGTGAAGGACAGCAAACCCAATGTGGTCAGTGGCAACATCTTCCATGTGCAGTGGTCCCTCCTCAGCTTTACGTACGCCAGGTAAATGGCACGGGGTTTAGAGCACTCTGCGGACAGGCAGGGTCTTACCCCGAGGGAGGTCTGTAAGACCCCATTGGACCTACAGCGTGGAAACGAAATTCCGGGGCATTTACCATCGTTTCTGCCTGTGTTTCCCTGGCACCCTGTCAGGACTGACTATAGCACCGTTCGTGGCATTGCTGTTGAATTAACACTCTTGATTTCTAGAGGGAATTGGGGGTGCACCCAGCAGCAGCCGGTATGGAAGTGGGAACTCCTCTGCGTGCCTGCCAGGGTAAACCGTGGCGCAGGGTTTGCTCCCCAGCCTGTTACTCATATCGGCTCGTTACGTTTCCAGCTACAATGTCAGAGAGAACGCGGGCTCTGTGAGTGTCACCGTGAGGCGGATTGGTAACCTCAACCAGTACGCGATTGTCTTGTGCCGCACGGAGCCGGGAACGGCCACCTCCAGCTCCGGTTCACAGCCGGGAGAGCAGGACTATGTGGAGTACGCAGGGCAGGTAGGTTGGGAAACCGGGAAAGGGACGGTCTGACCGTGCCTGCTGTCAAGCCTGGATGAAAGAACTGATAAAAACTGATAAAAAGACAAAGGATTGTCTTTCCAGAAAGGAAATTACATGTTCTTTCTGAAATTTTGTGGTTTCTTCGCTTTCAGCAGAGGGTCTCTTTTTTTTCATTCTTTTTTTATGTTGGCTGATGCGCTTTGCAGCAGCGTTCTGACAGACCACAAATGTTATGGGCTTGCCTGAGTAGGGCTGTCATTCCTTGTCCAGCAAAGGGCGAAACCCATGGCAGAGATTGGAAGGGGTGGGGGCCCCCACACTGCATTTGCTGCTGCCTTTGACCCCCGCTAGCCGTTTATCCTTGGTTAAGGTCGGTGTCGGTGCCACCCGTGCTTGGGGTACGTGCCTTGGGCAAGGGTAAGACAGGAAGGAGGGAGAGTTTCAGTCCCCAGCCCAAACCGAACAGCCTGCTCGCTGCCTTCCAGGTGCAGTTTGAGGAGCGGGAGGACACCAAAGCTTGCACCATCGTCATTAACGACGACAACGTCTTTGAGAGCGTGGAGAGCTTTGCCGTGGAGCTTAGCATGCCGGCCTATGCTCTGCTGGGAAACGTCACCCGGGCCACCGTCACCATCACTGACACGGAGGATGAGCCCACCCTGCAGTTCGACAGGAAGACGTACCACGTCAGCGAGAGCGATGGTTTCCTCTCTGCTCCTGTTGAAAGGAAAGGTGGGTCGAGGTGGGCAGAACGACTTGCCATGCTCCCGTGGGGCTCTGCAGCGCTGCTGTGGGTCAGACAGGCAGAACCTGGGTCAGATGGGGACCCCGGGAGGCTGGGGGGGACAGAGAGGTGAAGCACCTCTGGACAGGCTGCAAATATGCGCCACTGCCTAGAGCTTGGATTTGAATTCTGCGCTTTATAGATAATAGAAGCGGTTTAGTGCCTGTATCCCGCAGTCTCCTATCGCATCTCCGGGATTCCTGCAGCAGGAGTCTCTGCAGCACGTACCTTTGCCAGGCTCAGGCAGACGACTGTTTCCTCTTGGCAGACAAATAACAGTGACCCCCAGAGCAAGCTGTTTTCCTTGGGGTTTGCCCTGCTTATGATTTCAGGGTGATTCTTTGATTTGTTTGGCAGTAGCTTTGTGACACGACTGAAATGACAAGCAACAACACAGGGCAGAGTCTTCTTTTTGTTTTTCTAATCTTTCCCAGCTCTGCTGTAAGATTCACCAGCGCAGCTAAAGCTCCCTACTTCTGGATTCATTTCTCCTCCCAGCACGAGCAGGAGAAAACCCTCGTCTTTATTTACCGCTTCTCTGTGATCTAGATACCGTGTTTTATGCGGACCCTGTCGCTTTACTGTATATTCTTTTTACAGGCGAGTGCCACCCGTTTCCCCATCACAGTAACCAAGAGTTCAGATCTGGAGCGTGCCTGGAAGTCAGACCTAAGCCAGCATTTATGCAAGTTTAGGAACAGGGAACAGCGTTCTTTTTAACTCCTCGCTCTCTTTTCTGAACGCTGCTTTATTATTTAAGTGAATGGTGTCTCCACCAAGTAGAATAAAAGTATTTCCTTCGAGTTATGGGGGTTTTTTCCTCTTGTGTCTCAGGGGATACCAGCAGCACCGTGTCTGCCGTCTGCTACACTGTCCCCAAATCAGCCAAGGGAAGCAGCCTTCATATGCTGGAATCCGGCGCTGACTTCAAGTCCCGGGGGATGGCGGATGACAGCCGTGTTGTTTTTGGTCCGGGTGTCACCACGACGACATGCGACGTCACTCTGATCGATGACAGCGAATACGAAGAAGAGGAGGAGTTTGAGATCGTACTGGCCGATGCCTCAGACAACGCCCGCGTTGGCAGCCGGGCTTCTGCCAGCGTCTTCATCGGTGGACCCAACGATGCCTCTACGGTGTTCCTGGGGAATGCTACTTTTACCGTCAGCGAGGCTGCAGGTGAAGAGTAGCAGGGGGCTCCCCCAGGGCTGCTCCGCATGGCGTTGGGGTGCTTTCACCAGGAAGAGGTATCAGAAGGAGCGATTTAAGGTGCAGCAGGGGAATTGTAAACCGCAGAGGGTTTTCGTTCTTCCCTCTGCCCCTGTGGGAAAGGTTGGGGTTGTTCTCTGCAGTCGCCGGTGCTGGGAGCAGTGGTGAAGGGAGCAGGGGGGGGCATGCTGAAGGGGAAGGAGTGGTTTCGTGGTACGTGGCTGCTTTCTCAGCTCAGTTCTCTCTCGTGTGCAACTGGCGATGCAGGAAACATTGAGATTCCAGTCCTCCGACAGGGACCTGATCTCTCCACCCCCATCTCGGTGTGGTGCGCCACTCGGATGTCGGACCCTCCGTCTGCCAGCCCAGGAATCGATTATGTCCCCAGCTCCAGAAAAATAGAGTTCAGACCGGGCAAGACAGAAGAGGTGAGGAGCCACTTTGAGAGTCTGCTTTGTCTGGTGACGCTTCTCTGATCTTTATGTGCATAACTCTGTCTTTGCCATCTGCGTGTTTTAAAAAACCACTTGAGAATTGTTAACGAATCTGCCAGGCAGAGATTCACATCTGATCAGCACTACAGCCCGAGAAGATCCGGTCAGGCCACCTCTGCCAGGATAAAGGCAGCTGCCTGTTCTCTGAAATAATATGCCAGATTTATCTAGAATATCATTTCCATCGATGAACGGATTCAGAATGGGCCTGGCATAATGACTTTATGTTAGACGCCCAAATGTGAGCGCTGGCAAGGATGGCAGCTTTGCGTCTCTAAAAGCAGGACTTGTGCTTCCCTTCTAGTTCTGCACTCTGACGATCCTGGACGATGCGCAGTACCCGGTGATAGAAGGGCTGGAGACGTTTGTCGTTTATCTCAGCTCGCCCCACGGGGCTGAGCTGACGAAGCCGTTCCAAGCGATTGTGGCCATTAATGACATCTTCCAAGACGGTAAGTTGTCCACGGCAGCTCTGTCTGGTCTGTCCTAGCCTCTTCCTTCACACTTCCACACAGCAGGAGGCTAGTCCACGTTCGGTTATTTCTAGGCTGGCTTTAGCCCGTTTTCCTGCGATCCTCCCGTTCCATCTGGCTGCCCCGTTTCTTTCCGTGCTTCGTTGTCCACAAGAGCTTAAAGCCTGTGGGAGTGCAGAGCGAATTTTCCTGGAGCATTCCCTCGCTTTCAGCCATGCTTTGACTCCTCTGCTCAGAGCTCAGTCCTTGTTTTGTGCTTTCTGTGGGCCAAAGTCCCCCTCACTGTGTGAGAAAGTCTCACTGCACATTTACCTCCTCTTCTGTTTTCAGGTCTCTCGCCTTTGCTCGCCTAAGGAAAGCACACCCTGTGTAACATAACCTTGTAGTAGTCTGTAATCATTTCAGGCTTTGTATCTTTGGTTGAGGTCTCCTCCTTGCTGCAAGCCAAGGAGACTTGTTCTGTGGCTGCCCACAGACAGTTGGGTAGTGCTTGGAGGCACAGCACCTGCTTCTGTACTGAGTCCTCGTACGATCCCTCCCTGAGGTGCCTGGCAAGCCCATCGTCCCTGTCCTGCCAATTCCATCTTGTTCTCCAGTGCGTTGCAACAGCACCAAGATGTTGGGGAAGGAGCAAGTTTCATCAAATGTCGGAGTAGGTCACCAAGAGGTGACGAGGAGAGATTTCTTCTTCTCAAAGCACTGCAGGGGCCGCTGATCCTGTGCTCTATAGAGGGATAGTGGCAGTACTGATGACACGTTTGTTTGAAACCAGGTCCTGTACTGAGGCACAGCAAAGCTGCCGTCTTCTTCTCCGTCTCCGTGCAGCGGTTCTCCTGGAGTGTATGTGCCTCGATTAGCTCCTGTCTCTGTGGATCTCAAATGCTTGACTCTCTTCATTGCCTCCTGCAGTACCAAGCATGCAGTTCACCAAGGATATGTACACGGTGAAGGAGAAGGAGGGTACTCTGCACATCCCCATCTTCCGCACTGGGGACTTGAGCTATGAGTCCTCTGTCAGGTGCTACACACAGAGCCAGACAGCAGAGGTCATGGAGGACTTTGCAGAGAGGAGAAACGCGGAGGAGTCTCGCATCACTTTCCTGAAAGGGGAGAAGGTGAGCAGAACCTGGCTTGTAGGGAGAATGAGGACCATTGATGGGAGAGGTTCAGATCTCCTCCTCGACCGTGCATGGTCAGGGGTAGCTGACAGAGGCTGCCTAAACTGGTTTCGTAGATGCTTGAAGTCACAAATTATAAAATCATAGAATCTTTAAGGTTGGAAAAGACTGCTAAGATTATCAGGTCCAACCATCCACCCAACCACATCTACTAAACCATGTCCCCAAGTGCCACGTCTGCATGCTTTTTGAAAACCTCCAGGGACAGCGACTCCACCACCTCCCTAGGCAGCCTGTACCAAGGCCTGACCACCTTTTCAGTGAAGAAATTTTTCCTAATACTCAACCTAAACCTCCCCTGGAGCAACGTGAGGGTGTTTCCTCTTGTCCCATCACTTGTTGCTTGGGAGAAGAGACCAGCCCCCACCTCACCACAACCTCCTTTCAGGTAGCTGTAGAAAGCAATAAGATCTCCCCTCAGCCTCCTCTTCTCCAGACTAAACAACCCCAGTTCCCTCAGCCACTCCTCGTAAGACTGGTGCTCCAGATCCTTCCCCAGCATTGTTGCCCTTTTCTGGACACGCTCCAGCCCCTCAATGTCCTCCTTGTGGTGAGGGGCCCAAAACTGGACACCGCACTCGAGGTGCGGCCTCACCAGAGCCGAGTACAGGGGGACGGTCACTTCCCTACTCCTGCTGGCCACACTATTCTTCCACTCCTGGAAATATGACATAACTCTGAAGGGATCGTTGGTTTGATGATAAAACTGGTTAAATCTTGAAATGCAATCCTCCACCTCGGTAGGACTCAGGACTCCTGCAGCAAAGAGCTGTCGGTTTGTGGAAGCAGATGTCTCCACTGCTGTGTCTCATCACGTAACTGTGCGCTTTGTCCACACTGAAGCAGCAGCCTTAAAAAGAGAAGTGCTGCTTCCAGGATTGACAGTACGCAGGCATTAAACCCCAGGCAGTGAGGTATGGGGTGGCCTCTAAGTGGCTTCAGGGCATTTATGAGTGTTTGCTGCTTTCTCCTGCTGACTTGGCTTTAGGTGAAGAACTGCAGTGTTTATATCAGTGATGACTCTGCCTTTGAACCAGAAGAGCAGTTCCAGGTCTACCTTGGTAGCCCGCTTGGAAACCATTGGAGTGGGGCTAGGATTGGGAAGATGGACACGACAACCATAACCATCACCAACGATGAAGATGGTAAGCGAGGACGCTCAGCGAGGATGTCGGGGTCATAGTGCAGGGTGCAGTTCCAAGGCAGTCAGCACAGCCTCATCAGCAGTTTGCGGTTTAATTTAGTACAGGTGAACGCCTTCGGTCGCATGGGCGCAGCACTGCGTGCAGGTCACTGATGCTATGCCTTTGGGCTGGTCTTAACGGAAGGGTGGAATAACAGTGGCTTGAACCCACTGTTTGTCCCATTTCCCGTTCCCCTGCAGTTGCACAGGGGGTTGCTGTGCTTCCCTGGGAGACGTTGCCTTCCCTCCACAGTGTAACAGCCTGGAGAGGGCTGTGGGGAAGAAGGGGGATGGCAGGTTCTTCTGGTGTGGCTGCCAACAGGGGCCATAGCACCATTGTTGTAGAATCATAGAATCATGGAATCTTTAAGGTTGGAAAAGACCTCTAGGGTCAAGTCCAACTGTCAACCCAACACCACCGTGCCGACCAACCCATGTCCTCAAGTGCCACATATACACACTTTTTCAACATCTCCAGGGACGGTGACTCCACCCCCTCCCTGGGCAGCCTGTACCAAGGCCTGAACACGCTTTCAGTGATGACATTTTCCCTAATCTCCAACCTAAACCTCGCCTGGAGCAATGTGAGGGCATTTCTTCTTGTCCCGTCACTTGGGAGAAGAGACCAACCCCCAGCTCACCACAACCTCCTTTCAGGTAGTTATAGAGGATGATCAGGTCTCCCTTCAGCCTCCTCTTTTCCAGACTGAACACCCCCAGTTCCCTCAGTCGCTCCTCATCAGACCTGTGCTCCAGACCCTCCACCAGTTTNAATGTGAGGGCATTTCTTCTTGTCCCGTCACTTGTTACTTGGGAGAAGAGACCAACCCCCAGCTCACCACAACCTCCTTTCAGGTAGTTATAGAGGATGATCAGGTCTCCCTTCAGCCTCCTCTTTTCCAGACTGAACACCCCCAGTTCCCTCAGTCGCTCCTCATCAGACCTGTGCTCCAGACCCTCCACCAGTTTCGTTGCCTTTCTCTGGACACGCTCCAGGGCCTCGATGTCCTTATTGTAGTGAGGGGCCCAAAACTGGACACCACACTCAAGGTGTGGCCTCACCAGAGCCAGTGACAGGGGGACAAATACTCCTGCTGGCCACACTGTTCCTGACAGAAGTAGCGTTCCTGATCATGCAGGGTTTGAGGGCGTGTGGTTCAGTGGGAGGCTGGGGGTGGGAGAATCCCTTGCCGTGCTCTGTAGCCCAATACCTGTGTTGGGTTTCCCCCCACCCTTTACACCTCCAACCCTTAGAGCTGCAATTTTGCCCCCTGCTTTGAGGAGCCCCTTGCTCTGAAGATGTGTCCATAGAGTGTAGAAGGAGCTGAGCTTAGCTCACCTCAGTTGCTGAATGCTCTTGATCTGTAAACAGCAAACCTGGGGCTTTTTCTTCGCTGCTGTTTCTTTAGCACCCACCATTGAGTTTGAAGAAGCTGCGTACCAAGTACGGGAGCCACCTGGCCCAGAGGGTGTTGCTGCTATAAATATCAAGGTGGTCCGGAGAGGGGATCAGAACAGGACCTCGAAAGTCCGCTGTAGCACCCGCGATGGCTCGGCGCAGGCCGGAGTGGATTACTATCCCAAGAGCCGAATGCTCAAATTCAGCCCAGGTAAAGGGTCCTTGGAGGGAAGACTGGAGGTGGTGGCATGACCGATGACGTTTTGCGTGTGTCAGAAAGGAGCAGCGGAGGGAAATAGTGAGAAGATTGGTGTGAGGTTTGCAGCACGACACAGGTCTAACTGCTCCTGGCGAGGTGAACTGCCTGAGCTGCGAGAGGGCGTAACAGACCCTTCGATTTTGGGGTTTAGGCAGCCAAAGTGCCCAGCTGCTGCCCGAGCAGGGGGGCAAGAAAAGGAGGAGGGAGCGAACGCCCCGAGGTGGTGAGCTCTGGACTGAGCAGAGTGTAAATGCCTAAGGGGGCAGAAAGATGGCTGGAGTCCTTCTGCTCGCTGGAATTAACGTCGCTTGAAAAAATGGGAAGGCCATCGCAGGTCTGGCCATGTTTTCTCTTGCGTACAGCAGTCCTTCCCCTCACAGTGCCCCACTGGCTGAGATGGGTTTGGTTGGTTTGGGGCTTTTTTCCTGGATTTTTGGTAGTGTATTTTAAAGGTACTACACAGCCCACTTGCTGTGCAGTCTGTTTTAAAGTCTGACTCTTGCGGGCTGCAGCCTTGCGCTCTATAATTTTGTTACGTGAAGAGGCTGAACTGTTAAACGAAGGGCGATGGGAACAGAGGAGGAGGCCCAAGCGTCTGGCAGGCAAGAGTAAAGTGGTCTTCAAAGGACGTAAGGCTCAGCAGAGATCTTTCAGGATCCAGTGAAACAGCTCAGACCATGCTGCTGGACCGAGAACCCCTCGCCTAGTGGTTCTGCGTACTGGCGTGAGGGAGCAGAGCTGCTCGCAGCAGGGGTGGGAGGTACTTGGGCCATAGATTTTTACTACAGGCAGCTAATACGAGACAGGCATTATTAATCCTCAGATGATACCTGCTGGTAAATCTAGCACGTGATCGATTGGATCCGTTGTCATAGCTGGAGTTTAATGTATAGACTTGACTCGTGTGGACGGGGCTAAATTATTAGTAGCGGTGAGCAGAAATTAAATTTATAATTCGCATTTTGTCATAAGGTTTCAGTGGTCGTGGCCTAGACCTGCTGCGCAGGTTTTTTATGAGAACTTCAGAGCTGTGTCTGATGATGAATCGAGTTCTCGCTGTTTCTCTCGCATTTCATCTCACAGGCGTGAACCACGTCATGTTTAAAGTGGAGATCATGTCCAATGAAGACCGGGAGTGGCATGAGTCCTTTTCTCTGGTGCTGGGTCCAGATGATCCGGTGGAAGCTGTTCTTGGAGATACCAGCACTGCAATAGTGACTATTTTGGATCAGGAGGCAGCAGGGAGCCTGATTCTACCTGCACCTCCTGTGGTAAGTTGCCCGTTGCAATGGATGCGATTTAGTACCCTTCAAGTACAGACTGAAAGCCCTGTGGGGGGGGTTCTTAAATAAAAAATTAAGAGCTACAATGATGTAGCAGGCTTGGAGGGTGTGGGAAGGATTGCCTTTTCTTCCCCTCACCTCGGCTTCCTGCTGTCGTGCATCCATTACAGGTCGTCACCCTGGCTGATTACGACCGGGTGGAAGAAGCGACCAAGGATGGCGCTAAGAAATCCCCTTCCCCGGGCTATCCGCTCATCTGCGTCACTCCTTGCGACCCTCGCTTCCCCAAGTACGCGGTCATGAAGGAGCGCTGCAGCGAGGCTGGGATCAACCAGTCTTCGATACGGTTCAGCTGGGAAGTAGCAACCCCCACGGATGGGAACGGAGCCAGGTCACCTTTTGAAACCATCACTGACAACACACCGTTCACTAGCGTCAACCATAAGGTAGGTGGCCAGGTACCAGCATGGCAAAGCGCGTGGTGTAAATCAGCGAGGGCGTGGGGCAGCTCTGTCGGTCGGTGTACTGTGTGACTGCCCACGTGGGAAATGTGGTTGGATTCCTCCAGCTGATACATCATGCACCTGAAAAATGGCCGGGCCTGAATTAAAGCTCAGCACAGTGACGCGACCCGTGCGACCAGGGCTCAGCCGTGGCGTCACCCGCTTTCCTTCTGCCCCGCTCCATTTGCAGGCAGAGCGTAGCTCCAGCTCTGATCTGCTCTTCCTTCAGGCACTCATTCTGCCACGTTGCTCGTGTGCAGCCTGAGACCTCTCTGTCCCTGGGCTTATTCACATCCTGCCCCACAAACAGAATCACTGGTTTTCTCTGAGGGCTTTTCCCAGGCGCTCCCAGCTGTGATGTCTCGGCTCTTCTCAGGCATCCGGGTGTGTTTCTAGACTGTGCCTACTGTGCGTGAGTCTGAGACATCCCCTTATCGCTCTCTACAGCTCCCTGAAAGGAGGTTGTGGTGAGGTGGGGGTTGGTGTCTTGTCCCATGCAACAGTTGATAGGACAAGAGGAAATGCCCTCACATTGCTCCAGGGGAGGTTTAGGTGGGATATTAGGGAAAATGTCTTCACTGAAAGGCTGGTCAGGCCTTGGAACAGGCTGGCCAGGGAGGGGGGGGAGGCACCGTCCCTGGAAGG
>VWZZ01006834.1:5202-71746 GCA_013399095.1 Psophia crepitans
ATGGAAAATATAAATAAGTCTACCATCTGAAAGTAACGTTAATGTCATGAATACTACTGGTCATGAAGGAAAAGTAAATGAAATTTGGTCTGCAATTACGGTGAAATTTCATACTGTACATTCATACATAGTGTAAATTACTGGCTATTAAACTGCCACCCAGTTGAAATCATACTGAATCACACTAAACCAACTACATTTTATTTATATTCCATCTGAAATTGGTGTCCTAATTAAAAACAAACTAACTTGTACAAACACTCTAAAGCCTCAAACACTTTATTAATGAATGGCTAACAGACTAAAGCAATGAGAAGAAAAAAACCCGCTTGTGTATTGTGCATTCTCTCTACTTTTCAGCTTTCAGTTGTTTATCTTATCTAGATTATTTTATCTATTACCTACTCAGATAATGATATTTTCATTTACCTTATGCCTGTTTAAGAACTGTTTATTATTGTCATGCAGATTTGTTCTAAAGTAAAGAAAGTTTTGGAAGCTCTGACTTCCCCACTTAGCAACAGGATGAGGACATAATTGTCAACTGATTTTACATTAGTAGGTAATGCTAATGCTGTCTTGCAAACACTTCCTCCATGTTACTGGAAGTAGAACAATCTTGCAGTCATCAAGGTTGTGATGACAGCAACTGAGCTTTGTGTGTACCTTTCCTCCTGTCCAGAATGACACAGCTTCTGAAATGGCAAGTGAAGAAGGCCAGCTAATTTAAGCATATTTGTATGCTTTAAATTCAGCCATCTAAACTGTAGGTATTTCGTCTACTTTTATCATCCTATAGTTAGTAAAAAGAGATGAGCTCGTTAGAGTCTGTCATCAAGGCACATTCATCCCATGGGCATCAGAGAGGTCCTCCAGAAGGTTTCAGAAATCAAAACCTGAGGGATTTGAAATGTATTTGATTATGCCAAACCACTGTGCCACTTGTTTCTACATTTTAATCAGCCTCTACCTACATACCTGTATGTCTCCTTCCTCGACATGCATACCCGTTTACAGAATCACTGAACGCTTGAGTGTGGAACAGACTTTTGGGGGTCATATAGTCCAACCCTCCTGCTGAGGCTTGGCCACCTACAGCTGGTTTCTCTAGACCACCGGCAGATGACTTAAATATCTCCAAGGATGGACATTCCATAACCTGTGGCATTTCTCAGTCCACAAAACAAGTATTTCCGAGTCAAGTTGTTTCTTACTCTATACCAAAGAAGACTGAAACACCTACTTTATGGTTAGTTACTTTGACAGATGAACCATTTGTATGCACAGTATCCTAATTAATTGATCAAACTGAGACTAACATACAATAGCTGCTATATAAAAATACTGCGTAGATTGCAGTTTCCAAGTGTACTACATTTTCAGCTGTCAGAGTGAAAGCATTTATTGTGTATGTTAGGTAAATCAGATCAACTATATGTAGCAGACCACGAACGCTATTTTTTTGGTTACATGTTTATAGTTCTTTTAAGTGAAAGTGATTATTTTTGCTTGATAGGAAGAAAATTTATTCATATATACAACATAAGAGAGGCAATTATGGACAAAAATTAGATTTGTTATTTAAGAAAGGTTAAAGAAAGTCTTGCGGAGATTCCAGGTTACAATTAGTATCACCAGCAGAATAAATTTATGTGGTATGATATGACAGAAGACAGAAAAATGATAATTTGGATAGAACCAATCTATGATGAATAACTTCAGGGCTAAAAACATAAAGCTTGAATTCAGTGAGGTAGAAAATGAGATGTCATTGGTTTGGAGACCAAAATAACAGGTAAGAAAGATGATCCTAAACATGGAATTACGAATGGATATTAGGAATACAAGAAATAAGAAAGAATAATTTGGAATTATATTAGTCCATGTTTATATTAATAGAAATTTGATACAATGGTTTTTGAATGTTATTAAAGCTATATATCACATAACGGAGAGACAGTGCAGTTAAGAAATCGGAGCAGGAGAGTAGTGTGTCAAAGTATCCATGAATTACAACTGAGTAAGAGAAATATCAGGAAGAAAATTCCTATCCACTTCTGGATGGAACAAATCTTGTGACTATGGGCTGAAATAGAGATCATAGAGACAATTTAATTCTAAGATCCTCTTTGGCAACAATCTGTACAGCAGAGTTGAGTCTTGCGTTGACATCTTTGGTGCTCCCAACTCATACTCATTAGCAGCATAGCTACAAAATTATCAGACCTGTAGTGTCAAGTTCATGTGATTCTGAAGAAAAAACATGAGGTAGACAAGTTATGTTGAGGTCTTTCCTATGCTGCCCTAGTACTTGAAAAGCAAGCACTTCAGTATTTTAGGAAATAGTAGTTGTTATTAAGATAACAAAACTGTTACCTGTGGTTTATGTAAGATATGAAAAGCAATGAAAGAATATTTGTCTGGAAAAGAATATTTTCTCTGGTAATTTGTAAAGGTTTTAAAGCAAAGTAATACAAATATTTGCAAGAACTAAAGCAAAATATAAACAAAAAAACAGCTATGCTAATTTGATTGGGAGTGCATTAGAAAAGGAAATAACATTTTAAAGACATATTTATTCAGAAGATTTGTGAAGGTTACAGATGCACTATACTCAGTCAACCTGAAGAATTTGTCTGAAAGTTGATATTTAGTGGACAGTAAAGAACCTGTGAATATAAGATAGCATATAAAGATTCGACCACCTCTCTACGTGTGTAAGTACTACTGGCAGATTATTTACTCAACTTATGTTTCTTCAATTGTTTAGCGTAATGTAGTCAAGGTAATGGACCCATCTTTGGGAAAATGGGAAAGATATGATAATTAAGCCTCTAAAGGCAGCCTTGCAGCTCATTTTGGAGTTCTTCTGTTTACAATTATGAATGTGTCTGGGAAAGGTACAGGCCTAATTTAAGTTCCACCAAGAGAAAGGACACAGTTATAAATTCAGATTTATAGTTGGTGAGGGAATAAAATTTTGAGCATTAGAACAGGAGGATATGCACCAGACCAAGGGTTAGTATGGAGCTGTGGAATGCGTTACAGGTTAAAATTAAGTCAGGATGCTTTTCTTGGAGACCCCTACTGAAAAAAGAAAATACAGGCTTTAGAGGCTTTTCAGAGCAGCTGTCAAATTTGGTATGATCGTAGACAGAGACCTCATGGAAGAGATGTAGCGATTTCAAATACATTGCCTACGTAATTTGTTCAGTCGAAACTGCTAAGACCTGGTATGCAATATGGGTACGAAGCTCACTGTGGAGGTGTTGAAAAGCTGAATAGATATTCATTTCATGCATATTGTATACTTGAATGAAGTACACACAAGTATTACACACAAGTCCTAGATCTTCTTGGTGATGTTAAATCAAACACCCTCAAAAAACTTATGCCATGATCCTATTATCACCTTTACTTACTCTTGATTTTCTCACTCATCACAAGATACCTGATATGGTTTATGCAACATGAGATGAGGCCAAGTGCGGATGTTATTGAAGTTCAGTAGTGTGGACTTTCCTAATATAAGCAAAGTGAAGAAGAAAAAAAAAAAAAGTCCTTAGACATTCATTTTTCACTTTCACAAAATAAATCAATTTTAGAGTATTTTATTGTACGTGCACTCTGTTCTTATGCTCAATGTTATTTAATTCTTGTGTAGTCATTGCCGTACAAAAGCGAATAACTCTCATCAAATGTAATAGTACTGCTTTTACATTTATAGTAGCATAAAGTGTTACAGCTACTTAGTGCTGATATATATTCTCAGACACCCCTGCAGACTTTTATATGTTAGAAAGATTGCATGTCTAGTAAAACTAAGACTTAGTGAATATAAAAATGCCATCCAGTCCTATAAACCAAGTTTGCTATTTGCAGCGTATTTTGCAGATGTCTCATAATATTACTTATAAAAACCTTTGTGTTGTATGGGTTTGTCAGGTTTTAAGAAAGAAAAAAATAGACAAACACTCCTACACTTCAGAATCTGATTGCTAAAGGAATGAGCAACTAGCAAGCTTCCAAATCTCCTGATGAGTTATGCAAAATTTTTATCCTTTCTGCTGAACTTATTTAATGAGATATATTACTACCAGTATCTCAGCTGTTATTCTTGCAGATATTTCAACAGAGCATAATGCTGAGCATTAGTTCTTGTTTCTCATGTAATTCCAAGTACAAATTAAAAACCTTTCATAATAAATTTCACAAGGATCGGACTAACAGAAAGATCCACATCTTAGTTCAATATGTATATACTGGATTCTTAGGTATCAGTGGATATGATTTCTTGGGATAGGTAGGTGGAATTCTGGTGTGCCACTGAGTCGCAGAGCTCTTATTTTGTCAGTGGATAAAGAGCAGTGCTGAAGTTGAACCTCTGAAGGCACACATGTAGTAGAGGATAAGGTATAATTATTGGGAGAGCTTACTAAAGAACTAGAGATGTTCTATGTGTTGTGTACATTTTTCTACCCTTCCCAGTATGACAGTCTGTATGCAGTCAAGCATACAGCTGTTAATGTTATAACTGGCTGATGCTACATTAACTTTTTGCTTTCGGTGAAAATGAAGACCAGCAAAACCTCTCCCAATAAGCACTTCCTGCTGTGCTAGCCAGCTTCCCCATAGTGCTTCTAAGTCACTAGCAATCAGATCATATCAGCCTTGGGTGCTAATTGCATGGGAGGAACTCTACACTTTCCAATGTGGCCAATAAAATTTAAAAAATAAAGTAGATAAAAGAGAAAAGGGAAATTACATTTAAAATATGAAGAGAATGGATATGATTAGGTCAGAAATACAGAGCATTTGTGGGTTTTTCTTGATTTAAATGGTCTACATTCCAAATGTAAATGGTTTTTAATTTAAATTATTTGTTTGACATTTAATAGCTTCTAATTTTGTATTCTGTGGGGGAAAAATCAGACCACATGACAAAAGTGGAAGGTATATAGCTCATTACATCTTCAAAGGAATGAATTATGCAAAGAAAGATACTAAGGCAGAAGAGTAAACAGTGGTTTCTTTAATTAGCATACTAATAATTGCACTTGGACCTTATAATAAATACTGTATTTTGAGAAAAGGTTTATAATGATAATGGCACATTTTATTTCTTTTCTAAATATATCAGTTATATTAAACTAAAGTTCTGGCATTCAAAGAAATCTTAATATTACTTTTTAAATGTATTTCACTGCTAAATAGACATGAAGGGAATCAGTGAGAAAATCAGCAGTGTGGGTTCTGTAAACAAACAGTATGTTGCACTAGAACAATGTTTTGAGCAGCACTACTGAGAGACTATATTTACATGGCATGTGTGCACATTGGAGACCAGAGAGTTTTACCTGTTATCAACTGTGACTTATTTTAAAGTCTTCTAGTTGTACACATTTAAGATATAATCTTAAAGAAACAGCAGAACTGAAGGAAAAAGACCTACCTGAAGACAGGAAAAAAAACAAAAACAACAAAAAAACAACCAACCAACCAAACAAAAAAACCCCACAAACATTTGCTTTGAAAAGGCAAATATTTAAAAGTGAAATAGAGCAAGAAATGAAAATGTGATAGCATCAAAAATGAAGTGTAGGAGATCTAGAATGATGGAGATGTTGGCATGTAGGAAAAGGAATCCTGAGCTTGCTGCTGAAAAGGGAGAAGGATTAGGGGTAGAAAGCAGTTGATTGATTTAGAAGAGAGGGAGAGGAGGAGGAAATCTGGCTATGAAATTTAGACAGATTGGAGAAGTGGGAAGTAAGGTGTGAAGAGTAAAGAGAGGTGGCGTTTGTGTTTGCACCTACAATTGCAGATGTTGAGTTATAACCTCCCATGAAATAATCTTAGTTGTAACAGCAAAAACTAAATACGAAAAAGATAGAGTTTTTTAGTGGAATCATGGGAAAAAGAGCGATATGATTCTATTGGTTTCATCACAAAATTTTTTTTTAGACAAAGAAATTAAGACTATGATTATGCAGTTGATTCTTATGACTGTATCACTTAATATGCTGCTTCAAAAATTCTTTTGTTACTTAATGGCACTCATGTGATTGTCTCCAAGACAATAACCTTTAGAATTCTTACGTAAATACAGCTAAATCTGGAAATCATTGCTCACAGTAGGTCAAGACAAAAATGGGCTTGGATACTGAAAGAACCTTAACAGTCACAGAGATTTATAAAAGAATGTAGACTAGAATTAGACAGTAAAGTTTTCAGACTAAGGACTACATAAAAAATCTAGTCAGAAGTCATACAATGGAATTTCTGAGTTTGCATCTTCCTTAAGAATGTGATGCTAGGCCATCTTAGACACTACTAAGTCATTAATTCTCTTGAAACTACTTTAATATAAGCATTAAAATTCCAGAACATATCTGCTATCTGCTTAGCAACTCTGGCAATGCCACAGTTAATGGTCAGGACCTTGGTTTGCCCATAACAGGTTGGAAGTTCTCCTATGGGTTACTACGGCCTGAAGTCCTTGATTGCATTAATTTTGGCCCTGCAGTGTTAGTGTTACTACCTAAAAGTCTTTTATTTTATCCTAAGAATATCTTGACTGCTGTTCCAGATGATAGTCCAGAAAGTGTGAAATAAACTGTGAAATATTATTGATCAGAATGGACTAGAGCAGACTGAAGGACTATAAACAATATAATCTAGTCTAAAACATAAAGATGCAAAAGAGGATTGGAAACTATGCTTGCCCTTTATGCAGCAGGGAGAAAAGGACATAACAATGGCGGAAGTTTTGATTTTGTTTCGGCTCTGGTTGCTTTGCCTGCTTTGTTTCTTCTATGAGCCTCACAGTGACCTCCAAGAGTGTCTCACGTCATTGACATAAATTTTAACAGATAGCCTATTATAGGCCTGAATTCTCTCCTTTTCTAAACAAGAGTATGACTTTTCTTTGTTTATTTGTTTGGAGTTTTTTTGATTTATTTGTGGGGAAGCTATATAAAAGAGACAGGTGTTGCATTTTGGTCACATAGACTTAATTCAAATAGATTATAGTCAAAACTGTTTAGTACATTGCACCTGCCATACTCTCATATTATCTGTTGTGTCTAGATTATAATGCGCAATAATAAGTAGCACTTCTTTTGGACAGAGACATGGTTTTGGAATAAAAATTCTCCCTGAACTCTGGAGTGTTATTTACCACAACTCTGATTGTTCCTTTCAGTCTCTCTATGTCCTTTTCTTAGGTTCCATCTAGCTAAATACCAGTGGCACAGATGGGGATAGAGAAGAGAGAGATATACATCACTGGTTTGGAGTCCATATAATTTAGGTAGTTTTAAACCTTGCATTAAAATATATTGGTCAACAGTGTCAGACTGTCAACAGTCAGATCCATAAAGTGTTGTGGGTGGACATAAACAACTCAGTTACCATGATTATTAGACTTGTTTAATACCGACCTCTTAAATTTTGTCCCAAGAACTAATGCTTTGTGGAGCATTTATCAGATCACAGCTGGTTCACAGTGTATCTGAATGCCTGCTTTTAATTTGTGGGAACCTAGCTGATGCAGTGGTGAGGCTTTCTTCATTGCATATAGATGCAATCAAGATATCACTGAAATTGTTCAACAGTTTATTTTTCTCTGTAAACAGCCACTGTACTTGTCATATCTGTGTTCTATGAGTGACAGAGGAGGTGACATAAAACAATATATCTTTTGCCATGTGGTATATTGTACTAGTAAAAGAGAAAGCTCCTGTGGGTGATGAACACAAATCTTTTTTTCTTTTTCCTTTTTTTTTTTTCCAAAAGAAAGTTAAAGATTAAGTGCTTTCCTTGTAGTAAGGGTCCAGGATTTAGAGCATACAGCAAGTAGGATGCAAAAGGCCCAGACTGGAAGTTTTCACCACAAAAAGGGCTTTGAATTCCTGAGAACAGGTTAATTGTCAAGAACAGATTATCACTTTTATTTTACCTTTTCCATTTCCAGTAAATATTAATTGGACTCTCATATCAATTAATAAAAATTAAACACTTGGGAAAAGGAGGCACCTGGCTATTCATTTTTTTCCTTCATGATTTTTAAAGTACTTTATATAAAACAAAATGTCTTCAACAGCAGGGACAATGGGTATATTTCAGCCCTTTTTATTAGTTTAAAGTGGTTTAAAGCACTCTAATGGAAGTTGTCCTCCCTGTTATTTTTAACTTCTGTAAATCTTGTTCCTTGGTTTCTATAGTTCCTAGTTCTTTCCATAGAATTTTTTTTAGATCTAACTGTCCATTATGAATCTGATGTGTATTCAGTGTGCATTCAATTAATAAAATGTGACTCCAGCTGACAGACCAGACAACCTAGGAACATCTGGGAGCTTCAGGAACCATGCCTCTGATATCAGACCTTCTGCATATGAAAAGTGGCAGCTGGACACTCTATGTGGAACAAACCCAGTCTATCCCATCTGTGTCAGAAACAGCAAGCATAAAATGAACGTTTGAGCTGCACTTGTTTGTCTGAGGTTTCAAAAAATCAGTATATTACTTTCTTAGAATCATAGAATTGTCAAGGTTGGAAGAGACCTCAAGGATCATCTAGTCCAACCAACCAGATTGCCTGTATTAAAGCATCAAAAAAATGTTTTCTTAATTCATCACTCGTTATTACTAGTAGTAGTAGCAGTAGCTGTTGCTGGATTTAGATTTCCGCCAACAGTCTAGCTTTACCTGCTGAAATGTTTTTCTTGACTAAGGTCTTGCCATTAAGTTTTGGACAGTTTTCATAGAATCATAGAATGGTTTGGGTTGGAAGGGACCTCAGATATCATCTAGTTCCAACTCCCCTGCCATGGTCAGGGATGCCACCCACTAGACAAGGTTGCTCAAAGCCTCATCCAACCTGTCCTTGAACATTCTCAGTGATGGGACATCCACAGCTTCCCTGAAAAACCTGTTCCAGTGCCTCACCACCCTCACAGTGAATAACTTTTTTCTTATATCTAATCTAAATCTCCCCTCTTTCAGTTTAAAGCCATTACCTCTTGTCCTGTCAATACTTTGGGGCAGTTATTATTCTTGATCCAAGGCCATAGCATTTTGGTGTCAGCCATATCTTGTGTGAGGTCACTGACTGGATTAAAATCCTTTTTGTTCTTCATGCTTTACAAAGAGCCTGCATTTCAAGCAAGAGCTGTCATGAAAATTCTCAATATACTGCTTTAGCTCTTTTATATTAATTCCATTATTTTCATCCATTTGTCTTACAGTCTTTAAAAAACATTTTAATTCACAAGATAGAAACAATAAATATAAAAGCAATAATATAAAGAATATTTGTCTATAACAATATATCTTTTATTAGTGGAAGAGAGTTTAGAAATAGCTTTTCTCATTTTCCCGTAAACCAGCTATGCAGAAGGAAAATCAAGGACAACTCAGTTTCTTTATACTATATTAATGACACAGTGTTTCAATATCAAATACAATAACTCATATACAGAAAGCTAATGTATAAAATACACTAGTCACTGACTGAAAAACAATAAAGTTCAGCAATATAGAAGCCAAAAGATAGTTTAGCATAGGTTAAAAAAAGACATCATCAGTATTGTTTGACAGCACACAAGGGCATCATTTATACCAAAATGCTATGAAGGAATTGTGTGATAATTTCTTCAGGTGAAGATAGCAACTGTGGAAGTGTTTGTTTCTGCTCTTGACATTTAAACTTGGAAGCAGTACTTAAAGATATTTCTGTATGCTTTGTTGAAATCGTCTAATAAATCTGGACTTACTTAGCTTCTTCTGAAGCAGATCATTCAAACAATGTGGCAGAGTAAGCATCACATCCTAAGTGTTATGTTGACTTTGTAAGTCTTGAATTCAATGTCAGATTAGCTAAAGCAGCCCATACAGTCATGGCATTTTAGCTACAGCAATACCTCCATTAAGAAATAATTTATTGGTGTTTGTTTTTATGGAAACTAATTACATATCTTTAGCTGGGATATTTATGAAAGCATTTCTATTTGATTTAAAATTAGATTTAGATGACAGTTATTTTTCAGAGTGTTCATTGATTAGTATTTACAATGGTTCTGTCTGCTGGAAAAGACCTGCGCAGACTTTTTGTCACTAGTATTTGGAAAACCTTTCTTTGCATTATATATGAATTTCATGCTGATTCCTATATGAATATCTAGGTAGACAGCAGTGATTTTCCATGCTACAAAACTCCAATGGCAAGAAAGTACAACAAAACATTTACAGAAATTTCCTTTCTTTTAATTCTTTGGGCAAAGAATTACTCCTTTTATATGGAAACATAATTCTTACTCAAGCTCTAAGCGTACTCCAATTCTGTACTTAGTAATACTTAATCAAATGCTTCCAAAATACTTTCAACCAGGATTTCAAAATAGCTTTTAACTAAATTATAACCCCTAACTAATTATTTTTAGTATTTCTGTAACCCCAAAGTACCCAGCCAGGATCAGATCTGCACTGCAATCTATTCTGAGTTGAAATACCTCCAACAGCACCGAAGTGCAGAAGGTGCCACTGTCTGCACCAGAGCGAGACAGGCCAGTGAAAGTATTTCAGGGTGCTTACTGGGCTATGAGGGAACAAAATTTAAACATGGTATCTTTAATTCTAGAGTGCAATTCCATTTGAGAGGTGGCAAGTCGGGAGCAACCCAAATCTGACATACAAGCAAAATGACACATGGATGTTCCGCAGCATCTTTCCAATTACAAATGTCCTTACAGGACATATATCAAACCAAAGCCTCTCCAAAACACATAAATGCCCCTTTATAGAGTGCACTAGTAAAGTATTTTGCCAAAACATGTGTACTCTGACCTCAGTTTCCTTTTTGGTGCTGAAACATTAAAGTTGTAAACTTTCCAGTTGAGTCCTGTAAAGGGAGAAAATGGTGACAACCCAGACCTTCACCTGAAATGCGACATCTTTGGGTTCTGTGACTTATTCCAGCATCTCAGTATGGAAAATACCTCAGCATTCATGGGTGTAAAACTGATCCCTTTGTATTGGGTGAAAATGTCAAGATTTTGGTAGCAGGGTGGGGTGCTGCCAGGGCCTCTGTGTGGAGAGACCGGGGCTGCCACATGCCGGACATAGCCGGTTGCAGCCAGCTCCAACCCACCCACCACAGGGCATGGCCCAGCCCCACGGCCAAGGTGGGGGCGTCTCTGTGGAAACTTGTTTAAGAAAGGGTGATAAACCCTGAGACAAAGAAGCAACCAAGCCAAGAGCAATAAGGAGTGATCCATGGCAGAGCTGGTAACACTTCTGAAAGGACTATAGCCCATGGAGGATCAATGCTGAAGCAAAAATGATGAGTAAGAAGAAAGGATAAACAGAAGAAAAGAATAAGAAACAAGGAGTGGCAGAATAAACTGCTATGCTCTGATCCTAACCTCCACTGGCACCTGTTTCCTCATCAACAAGGGCTGGGAGTAGTCTGAGGTGATGACAGGAGTGCAGGAGGGGAGGTGTATGAACTGAAGCTGAGCCTGGGAAAGAGGGAGGAAAGGTCTTTTCCCAGGCTTTTAAATGTTCGTCTTGTCTATTTAACAGTACCCAAATTAGTATTTAAATATTTAAAATTAAGTTAAATTCCACAAGTTGAGGCTGGTTTGCCTACGACAGTAATTGATATGTGATTTCACTGTATTTTGACTCTTGAGTTTTCTCACTTTCTTATATTCTCCCCCATCCTACTCTGGGGAGGGGAGAGTAAGTGAGCAGCCAGGTGGGTCCTTGGCTGTTGGCAGGGTCAACCCACCATGTCCCTGCACACTGAAAAGTTCAATAGGCTAGCCAGAAGTGTGCAGGCTAACTCAAAACTGAAGGTCAAAGATTTTATTTCTACACCAGTCAATATTTAAACATTTCCCATAATGAGTGCTATAGTTATTCTTCACATTTTTCTTCCTTTCCTCATTTAACTTCTGTTTTAATTCCAAGTGAAACTGTTTTCCCAAATGAGAATGTTAAATCCCTATACTAATTTATTTTCTCGGGGAAACTGGACGCAGCAAGGTCAAAAATCATCCCCTGCATCTACAAGCAGAAAAGGACACAGAAAACTGGATGATTATATTAGGAAAAAAGGGATCTTGCATTGGGAGAGACTGTTTAAATTTATGTCTAATTCAAATCAAGTATTCAGAACTGTTAATCAGCAACATACATATATCCCAAACCACATGTCTCAAACCTGGAGGAAACAACGTCTTAAGATAAAGGGTTTTTCTCTTAATTTCCTACTGCCTTTCTGGTTTTGAGGATGCTATGCTTCAGCGCCTGGGAAGGTCAGGTATTTAACTTGAGACTGTGTTTTTCAAAGGATGAAAATGGTAACAATTACATCACAGCTCCATGTTCTTTTGTGAACAGAGCCTTTGAGGGTTGAGTGATATTTGATATGAAGTCTCTGCCAATGTCAGAAGTTACAACCCAGTTTTCAAGACTCGATCAGGCACATTAGTCACAGACCTTTGCCTCACATGATTTTATTGTTCTGTTTCTGTATATAATGGTAACTTCACACTTTATAAAAACCTGCTGCTTATTGGGGAAGTCAGTGTGATAAGACATATCATACCTGCCCAAGAGACACGTAGCAGGGTGAAATCCTAATGCTGGTAAGGTAATACTAAGAATTTGCCATTGAGTTCAGAAAGATTATGATTTCAAACATGGTATTTCTTGTAATGATTTTTTAATGTGTAGCCTTGTTTGTCTGTTTTGTTTAATCTAAACTGAATGTCAGTGCAACCTGGAGGTCAGATGCTCTTTACGAATGGATAACAACAGAAAAAAAAGGAGTCTAAAAAACGTTGGAAAATTTTGTTTCATTCACTCCTTTTCCATCAGGAAAGAACACGGTTATATTTAATCTGGGACTAATTTAGGTATCCATATCTAATACATCTTTCTTTGTGATTGGAAAAGACAGAAGACAATACAAAGTTATTAAATCCTCTAAACTTTCTTCTAGAGGATTTTCTGCTGCTGTGTCTTTTTCATAGATATTGCTTCACAGTCCAACCCCTTCAAGTCCCAAGTGTTCCTTCATTCTTTTTTTTTCATTTATAAAGATTAAAGGCTGTAATTAGAGAGCAAAAACAATATTATGTGAAAGATGACCATTTAAATAATCTCTACAGCAAACCATTAACATTAAATACATCAAGTGACTAGTCACAGACTAGACATTATTTTCCCAAATGAGTTCTTGAAGAATAGCAAATAGATTTAAAATTCAAAGAACTATTTCATACCCTTGAGTATTAACCTTTTTAACCTCAATTCAGTCTCCTATCTTTCAAGACATCATTTACATTTGTAGACCGTATGCCAAAAAAAGAAAAGAGCTAAATTAATTGAATAAGGTTTTGTAAAAAGTTCTTTTTGTTCAGCTGTAGTCTCTGGTAACTTATTTTAAGTTGATTTTGAGATCTGAATCATTGGTGCTAAAGTACCTAGGAATAAAGAAAAAGTCCTTTTCACACAAGTTATATTTATTTATTTTTATTAAAGCAAGTTAAACACCATCTGCCTGCTATTGCCTGCTACTTAGTGAGAGAATGGCCTGGTGATTAAAATACTGAAGTTGATAGCAGGCAATTTTTCTTAAAGGTCTGAGTTCAAGTCAAGAACATACTTCAAGTAATTTATTTTTTTTTTTCAATTCTTAGCTTAGAGATCAAAAAGAGAAGTATATTTTTTCTGTTTAAAACTGTTTCTTTCTGTCTGGTTTTGACTGGAAATTCCCTTTTAGAATTGGAAAAAATTCTGTTGAAACTTGTATGGTCACAAGGAAAAATTCTGCTTTCATAGAGAAAGGCAGGAAACCCAGACCCCTGCTCAGGCTGGGCAGTGCAGCTTCTCTGTGGGACACTGGGAGCAGCCCGCACCCCCAGAGCAGTGGGCTGGCAGTGTGGGGGCAGCACGTAGGGAGCCTACCTTGGGGTATGGACACACTTCCTGGGGCACCTCCCTAAGGATGGGTGTTTTGGCACAGGACCAGAAGGAGGAGGCATGCAAAGCTCGAGCAACCGCATCTCCTACAGGAGGAAACCGATGGGGAAAGGGGGTCTGTGTGAGAGAACTTTTTGGATTTATATATATTACTCTCAGTTTCCTTCTTATGAATGAAAAGGAAACATTCCTTACATATAAAAGCAAGGAAATTTATAACAATCTAATCCAGAAAACATTACTAATCCAGACCTAATTATTACAGAGCTGGGAGAGAGAGGAGAAGGAGGGAAAAGGAAAAGAGGAGAAAGATTTTTGGACGGGGGAAATAAAGGCTTAGTCATAATGCAGTTAGAGTTGTTTTACACACACACTTTCCACACACACGTTCTAGTTTTTACCCCTTGTGCAGGCTGTTATGCTCATCTTTCCACTGTTTCTCTGAGTCCTAAGCTCAGTGGCTTCAGAACACTGGTAGTGGGGGTATGTTATGGCCAGCCATCAGAGTTTGCAGTCCTTTGCCAGGAGCAGTATTATGCTAATATTGGTAGTTTCTTTTTCCTTCCTCTAGAATCTGCTTGGGGCCATTTTTATGCATTTGCTAATGTTTTACACATCTACTCTTTCTTTGTTGGTCCACAACTCCACGTTACAGCCAAATTTGCTATATATGATGTGTTTTATGTCTGTTCAATACTATTTCTTAGTTCTTTTTGTTACACACGAAATTTAATTTTGTCCAGCTCCTGTCTACATTTCTTTAGATGACCACAGGTGAGTTGTTTACAGCTGTAGGGTTTGTGTCTGTTTAAGAATTATGCCATGGTAAGAATTATTCATGTATCACCTCAACAGGGCTTGTTCCTGGATTCCACTTTAATAAAAGAATCAGAGTTCCTTGTTCTGCTATGTTTATTACGCAATAGTAGTTAGACCTTAAGCTGGGTGCCTCTGAAGAGGGACCTTGCCTGTTGAGTGTTAGCAGATTTTATAGTCTCTGTAAATTGCCTCTTTTCCTGATGGCATTTCTGCTCATCCAATCCCACTCGTAGAGTCTGGGGTCTTCTGATTTGCTCTTGCAGCCTCCAGGAACCCTTTTTTGTTCATGTCTGGAGACATTTCCTTATCTTTTGTTGCAAAATATCTTGTAGTTAAAGTTTTACTTACACTTCCTTACCTAGTGGTTACATTTCCATAGGTAAAAACCAAGACTAAAGTAACCTAAGGCTTCATTTACATCAGTCAGTAGGGCTAAGCTCTGGCACAAATTAGTCTATCGCTACAGTTTCTCCTCTCTGTACAAAACTATGGCTTTACCATACAGTAATATAGAAAACAAATTAGCCATAGGTACATAATCAGAAAGAAAAAATAAAATGTAGCAGTTAAACCAAGTAAAATGAAGCACCAAGCAGGTCAAGAAAAGTTAACACAGATCAGGCATGACAAGCATCAGTCCTGAGGCCTTGGAAACTCAGTTCAAATTCTGTGGTCTGTTACTGACCATGGTGATACTGTACATATACTGCAGGGCTAAAGAGTTACAGTTAGGAAGGTTGTCTAAGTTCACCGTTTCAGTCCTGATTTTGTTTAAATTACATGAAGAAAGATGTTTTACCCTGCAAAAAATTAGTTGCAGCAAGAAGCATATTCCCCCACACAACACATAGTTGAAGTAATGTTTGGGTTCTTACATTTTAGGTGAACTACTGGCATTTGCTTTCACCTCTGGTTATTTTCATCTGTAGTTACACATCACAGTTTATATTTCAGATCAGACTATTTTACTCCTGAGCATTTTTCTACTAAAAGACGATTTCTGCCAGAAAAAAAGGCAATATTATATTTTTCCCATAAAGTTTCAGCACTCTGAAGAACTCTCCAAAGTATAACAAAAGTTCATAATGGATATTGCATACTAAATGTATGCCTGTAACACAGAGATTATTTGGAAGTAATCTTTTATGTAATATGGAACAGCATGATGGTAATACAACAGGGACATTTATTACCACATATTTCAATTAATGAGCCTTGCTATAAGAGTTTTTCAATAGTTCTCAGATTTTTTGTTTAGTAAGGGAGGAGCTGTGCAGGGCATTATGAATAATGCCATCAGTTTCTTAAGTTAACATCTAAAAATGTCAACCTTTATTTTTATATTTTGTGAAACAGGAGTATATTCACGTGTATTTCTCAATACTTACCACGAAAAATGTTTTTTGAGATAGGAATAATCCATTAGGCTATGTTTGTGTAGTGAACTTCACAAGCGGATGACAACTTTGACTGGACCTTTGGGTACTTAGGCAGTTCTAACTGAACAAAGATGTTAGTAATGAGAATCTGATTTTTGTTTAAGGTATTCATTAGCTTTAATTATAGTTACTTTTTTCAACATGTATGAAAATTGTTTTGGGGGGTTTTAAATTAAGATAAATACCTCATAATTCTGTAAATTTATGAACCACAGTTATATACACTATAATTAATAAACATTACTTAAACAAAGCATTAGGAAATACAAACACTTTATCTTTTAGGGAGAAAAATCTCTGTATGATTTTGAATGGATTAAAATGTTTCAATCTGAATCTTGATTCAGTCCTAGATCTCTGGATAGGAAAAAAAAAAAAAAAGAAGCACCAGAAAGAGGAAGATAAGACTCTGAAAAGAACCCCAACGTCACAAAGATTATAAAACATTTTAAACACTCCTACCAAAATCTCTAAGGTTCTGGGTTCCTTATAATTCCTCTGATATAACAAGTAGTCGGTATTAATCTAAGACTTATTTAACCCAATTATATAGTAAGACATAATATGTTATATGTGACGTTTAGTTGCAGGAGAAAATTTGTGAAGAGCAAATGAAAAGGCAGGGCTCTTTGTCTACCAGCGAGAAGGAAGGACCTGCTGTTGGTAAGCAGTAGTTCTGATTTAGTGGGGTATTCTTAGCCAGGGAGACAATACTGAACCAGTTCCTCTGTTCTTTTATTCCCATTCTTGTAGGGAACAATTTTCTTGCTATCTATGTATATCTACCGTATATGGAATGTTTTACTTATGTTGGTTGATTTCATGTTCTCTGTTCACCCTGTTACTGGTTCTACTGAGATCTCATGGTTACTTGCCTTAACTGAGCAGTAACTGATCTACTTTTATTCCCACTCTGGGGGCCCCTAATGTCATCCTGTGGTTGTACTTCCAGGCATTTCTGTCACAGTGTTTACTGACAAAAAATTCCTGGCCAGTTTTCAAAGGTAAAAACAGAGACTCATTGAAATTATTCCTACTACCTCACTTCTAGGATAATTCTATAGGTACTTATAGAAAGAATTGGACTATAAGGTGAAGAAGTACGTACTTTTCTCATGATATACTGCTTCCTCCCACACCACTTAAGTAACTTTAGCAATACCTAAGGTTGCTTCAGAAACTAATATGTTACCACAATACTTTATATACAAACCACAGTTTCAGCTAACCATGGAGGAAAATACATAATTTTTCTACAAGTAGTTTTGAATGGACATCAGTTCGGTGAGATTAAGCTTAATTTCTGAGTTACAATTATAGGCCAATTTAATTTTATTTGCCATTCTTTCCTGCTCTGTATTTAATAGTTTGTGCAATTCTAATTTCTGCAGAACAAGCATATTAACTTGTATACAAACAAATTTATAGAAATTTACTTTCTACAGAAGTTATTACCTCTGAACACAGTACGAAGATATTTTTGAACACATGGGGAAAATAAGTGATAAAATTTATCTTAAAGATAGATTTGAAGTGGATTATGTCTATACAGAAAAGCATAAGAACTAATGTATGCCTCTAAGGAAAAAAAATCTCCCTTCCTCTACCACAAAATCAATTCTAAAGAATCATCTGGCATTAAGATTAAATTAAAGAGCTAAGCAGGTTTGGTATTTGTTCTGTTCTTATTTTGTGATGGTATATTATGTAAGAAGTCTTCACACATGTGCACATTTAAAATGCATAACTATATATGGATAGTTTATAGGTGAAGTCTACTGAGTTGATAAATTATCTGTCTTTGAAAGAAGCAGAGCACATCCTACATCAGCTTGGAGAATATAATTCTCTCTCCAAACACAACAACAAAAACAAAGAATAAATTGCAGAACACAGCTCAGTCCAGAATAAGAAAGCAGTAATTGATTGCTCTGTTGCCAGAGGCAGCTTGGTTTGTTTCTGATAATAAACCAGTGTGGATAATATTGCAGTGTCAAGGGTCATTTTCACAATGTAAAAATCCTTCTTCTTCTGATATTAATGTCTTCACCAAGAGCCCTGATGTGAAATAATTTCCATTGTGTCAAGGACATGGGTTAGTGCATAATAGGTGGTAGAGGGACGGTTGGACTAAATGATCCTTGAGGTCTCTTCCAACCTTAATGATTCTATGATTCTGTCATCAGCATTTAATAATTCTTTAAACATATGAAGTAGATTTTGCCCTATATGAATGGCAAGCACAGAGGTTACACAATAGTTCAATATTGAGTTGGGCAGAGATTTTAAATCATATGTAATTGATACGCTGGAATAGTTCTACAAGACAGCACATAAGTAAACTTATCTCAAACATATGGAAGGAAAAATAAGATTCAAGTAACTGGTGTAATTAGATTAAAATTATTTTAAGAATAACAACTCTTGGGATTATTTTAGCAATAGCTCATTACTGAAGACATCTCGTCCCCTCATACTGACTGCCACTTTATCGGAAGTGATCCTATGGCCCTTCCTCTATGTCCTGGTCTCAGCTAAAAGTTCATTTTCTTCAGAGTAGCTCGTATGGCACTGTGTTTTAGATTTATGCTAGAAGCTAGGTTGATAATATTTAGATGTTTTTGCTGTTGCGGAGCGATGCTCACACAGAGCCAAGGCCTTTGCTGCTTCTCGCACTGCCCCACCGGCGAGATGGCTCGGGGTGCGTGGGGAGTTGAGAGGGGACAGACAGGACAGCTGACCCAAACTGACCAAAGGGGTATTTCATGCCATATAATGTCATACTCAGTTTATAAGGAGCCTGGGGAAGAGAAAGGGCACGGGGGCGGGTGGTGGTTGAAGTTATGGTGTTTGTCTTCCCAAGTAACTGTTATGCGTGACGGAGCCCTGCTGTCCTGGGGATGGCTGAACACCTGCCTGCCATGGGGAGTGGGGAATGAATTCCTTGGTTTGCTTTGCTTGTGTGTGTGGCTTTTGTTTTACCCATTAAACTGCCTGTATCTCAACCCAGGAGTTTTCTTACTTTCACTCTTCCAATTCTCTCCCCCATCCCGATGGGGAGACCCTAATGTGTTGGTGTCCTGGCTTTGGCCAAGATAGGGTTAATTTTAAGAAGGAGCCAGGCCAGGGCCCTGGCCAGGGCTATCCCATACCACATGTGTCATGCCCCCCATAAAAGGGGGTGGCTGGGGAGGGGCAGGTCAGCACTGCTCCAGGGTGGTCTGGGTGTGGGCTGTGTCTGGTCCAAGGGGTCAGTCCTCCACAAGTAAATTGCTCTCCTTGTTATCGCCTTTGTTTACATCCCATTATATCTACTGCTGCTTTGTTGATGTTTCCCTCTCCCTTTGCTGGTCCATTAAACGGTTATCTCAACTCTAGGAGATTTTCCCTTTGTTGTTCTCATTCCTACTCCCATCCCACCAACTGGGGGAGTAAGTGAGCAGCTGTGTGGCTCAGCTGCCGGCTGAGGCTGAACAATAACAGTCCGATTGTTCCCTTCCATCATGTAACCTAAGTTTGGAGCCCATCCTGTAGCTGAGCATGGAAGGAGTCACATGTTTTTGCAGGGCTCTGATTTTAAAGGCTTTATTCTCCATGTGGCAAGTGCCATCTGTACATGTTGAAATCAGCTCCTGATTACAGGCGCTGAAACTTAGGTAAATAAATGCATGTAAATTCATGGAAATTGGATTTCTAAGTTCCACGTGAGCTAGATATTCAAGTTTCTACTAGACATTTAGGGCTGTTTCAGTTAGCATGGTTTGGGCCTGGCTGATAACAGTGTTAGCATATAGACATTAGTCCACACTCTAGAATAAGGTAGTTCCTTAGTTACAAGTATAGAGGACTATCTTAATGGCCTTAAATGAGTTTAAATGACCTGCCAGTTACTCAAAAAACTGCAAACTCATAAGAATGTGCCAGACAGGCAGACTGCGAGCACCAGAGATGGTGACAGCCAGTTGTTAGGTGCCAAAGGACTCTGAAGACGCCAGTCAGGAACTGGGTGTTTTCTGCTCCAACTCAACCCTTGCAGTGCCCAGGGCCACTCATGGAAAGACTCACATCACAGGGAGAGATACTTCAGGGTTGTGCAAAACACTTGAAGGATGTGTGAGAAGAATGAAACAGAGAGATGCCCAAGGGACTTGTGGGATCCACTGGTAGATACCATTTGAGATTCCTAGGGCATCCCAACTCATTTCAAGCTGCCAGTCCAGAAGATGTGGTATTTTCCCGTAGTTTCTATTTTCTCTGTTAGACCTATGCAAACATCTGGATACCCTAAGACTGAAATTTGCCACTGACTGCACACGCATACCCCACACACACCCAGTTTGGGGAAGATACAGACACTCGCCCCCAGTAGCTGGCACCAGGCACACGGGCTGTGACCTGCAATCCTGCTCCAGTGGCCAGTGGCTGGTGCTAAGCCATTCCCTTGCCTCACTCACCCCAGTCACCCCAGTAGATGTCTTTTTGGGACACACACCTTTCCTGCTCCAGTGGATAGAGGTTAAAGGGCCCAATCTTTCCTGTAGCTGCCAATGAGACCCTACTGGTTCCAGGAGTTGGCACTCAGTCCACTCAAGCTGCTCCCCCCAGCAACTGGCACTTAGTCCTTGCAACACACACACACACATGGGATAAAGTGAGCTTACACAGAGACAGTTAAGAAAAGATTTAATAAGAAGACAGAATAGATTATGGTGATAAGGTACAGGGCTCAGCCAGACAAGCATACAGACCTGTCCTGTTTTAAACATGACTGGCCCCTTTTATACCCTTTTCTGTCTTTTCCCTACTTTGTTTCTTCTCCATCACCTTCCCCTAAACATTCCTTCATGAATTTTGCACAGTCTTAAACACACACCTCCACTGAATATCCAAAATTTTCATGTTCCTCTTCTTTCCTCCTTCTTATCAGTTAACGTCCAGGTGGCCCTCTCCAAAACTGTACCTAGAGTTTGCTAATGGCTCATCAATTAGCAAATGGAGACTTCAGGTCTTTCCGTTGTCTACTAGGTTTGCATCTCTCTGTTCTTTTTTTTCACTTCCCTCTTTACTTATTACATCCTTTACAGTTAAAAGATTATCTGACCCCATAGTCTTAATGAAGATGTCTTCTTACCTTCCACAAACCCTTATAGGTCCCATTTCTTATATTTCAAAAACTAATACAAGTTACAATTTATACTTTTTATATAAAAAATATAAATGTATTATATACTATCATATGTGCACACACATACATATATTTTAAAAGTATATATATGTTCCTGCTAGGAGGGAGTAAAGAAGATAAAGCTAATCTCTTCATAATGAAAAGACAGGAGGGAACAAATGGAAACACAGGAAATTCTACTTAAACAGGAAAAAAGGTTTCCCCTGTAGCAATTGCAAAACACTGCAGTATGCTGCCCAGAGAGTCTGTGGAGTCTCCATGCTTGGACTGCATCCATTCCTTAGCACAGCTCTGAGCAACCTGCTCTAGCCGATTCTGCCTTAGGCAGGGGGCTTGGACTAAACAATCTCCAGAGTACTATGTCCATTTCTGGGCTCCCCAGTACAACAGACATGGACATGCTGGAGAGAGCCCAGAGAAGGGCCACAAAGTCCTGGAGGGACTGGAGCATGTCACATGTGTTGAGAGGCTGAGACAGATGGGACTGTTCAGCCTACAAAAGAGAGGGCTTAGGAGAGATCTCATCGGTGTGTATAAATACCTGAAGGGAAGGTGTAAAAAGGACAGAGCCAGGCGCTTTTCAGTGCTGCCCAGTGACAGACCAAAGGCAATTGTCACACACTGAAACACAGGAGGTTCCCTCTGAACATCAACAAACACTTTTTCACTGTGAGGGTGACTGAGCACTGGCACATGCTGTCCAGAGAGGTTGTGCAGTCTTCCGCCTTGGAGATATTCAATAGCTGTTTGAACATGATCATCTGCAACCTCAAGAGATGGTCCTGTTTGAGCAGAGAAGTTGGATCGTTCAACCTCCAGAGGTCCCTTCCAACCTCGGATTCTATGATTCTACTCTAGAAATATTTAAATTTAGATGTCTACTATCTGTATTTGAATTCCACCTTGTGTTTCTGTCACTACCCAGCACTAGGAACATCTTTAGCTGCTTAAGTTTCACACTCAAATAGTCTCATGCTAATTTACAATCATTTCTGTTACATTGGCTAAAATTAGCTTGACTTCAGAGAACATGCATCTGCTGCAAAGCTTAAGGACAAAATATTTATTTTTATCAGTTATTATTAGTTTTTCCTGCTCCTGTGAAAACACAGGCTTCTCGGGTGAGATTCAGTTCCATAAACATATACACTTAATGATAGTTGGGGTCCCATAGGGTATTTAAGATGCATATATTAGGTTTGCTGCTATACCACAGGACTTGCACTGTAATCCTTATTCAACTAAGAATGTTGTTGCAATGCCATGTGCTTGCTGACAACACTAGAAAATGAAATTCATCTCCTATTAAAGAAAAAAATAATGGCATGGCATGATATTAAATTATACTATATTGTTTTGATTGTACAAATTCTTACCTCTTTTACCTCTTACAGTACAAAACCAAGCTTTCTTTTTTCTTGCTTTTTGAGATTAAGAACATAGAATTTCCATTTCTTTTCTCTACCATAGACTTTCAAATGTAATCAAAATATACGCTTGCTAAACCTTTATTTATTCAGGCCATTACTGCAGTAGGCAGAATGCTACAAGTTTTAATATCTATTCAATAGTAAATAATTTGTGGTCCCATTGGGGCAGAGCACATTTGCCCATCACATTGATAACTACCTAAATGTTATGCAAGGACCAATAATGTAAACACTTAGCTGATCTTAAAAACTACTTTCTTCCTCATATTTTATAATGAAAATCATTATTGCTACTGTATTTTGTTTCAAGGTACCTGTTAGATTCCACCATCTTCAAATAAGGACTGAAGTTTTAGTATGATAATAGCTGGCTCTATGTCTCTGTTAGAGAACCACTAGCATAGGTTACAAATTACATTTCAGTCTTGAATTTGCCTCCCTGACTTGATGTCATTCTTTCAGAGTCACTGGATGGGAGGGAGCTTTAGAGCTGTGCTTTGTTTCTCTGGATTGAATGACACCAAGTAATTTGATGAAAAACCCAAGACTAGAGTCTCTGGTGGACTTATATCATTATTCATTTCTGTTCGTTGTACATAATTTTTATCATCCTTCTCAGGAAACTCTTTCAGGGTAACACTCTGGTGAATGCACACACACGTGCACACATGCATGCACACATATACAGAAAATTGTCTAACAATTGCTTAATAATTCAGCTCATAGTTTGATCTGATCTTATAAATTAGACATATCTGTGTTTAAGGAAGTAGACAGTTGTCCCTACCCAAGCTTTGTCATGAACTCATTTTCATTCAGACTACACCAGCTGTGAATCTGGGTAACTAGGAGGTGATGCTGGTAATGCTCCCAGCACAAAAGTCTATGTATTGTGAAGTCAACAGGTTTGTGCCCCCTCTTAAACCAACCTTTATTCTAATCAAAAGTGTATCTACATAGCCCAGACTGTCAATTCTAATTCTTTATTCATTAGTCCCAGTGGGAAAACTTATCCTATTGTAGCTAATGTGTAGCTGATGGCATGACTTTCCTTCTCTCATGTGTAATCAATGCCTGCTATATATTTGAATTCCCTCTCTCCTCCAAAGAGAAATGACAAACAGTGTTTCATCTAAAATCTTATGGGCATAAGGAAACATAATATACATATGGAGACAAACATTTGTTAACTTAATTAAAAATCTCAGCAATTTAATTGAAATACAATAATTACTATTAGTCCACTTAGAATAATACTAACACAGTTAAAATTAGTGCAGAATTGTCTCGTTAATAATACCTTAAATGTCTTACACAAGAAAAGTGAGTAATGCCAACCCCTCTTCTCTGGTTATGTATCCCTGCTTGTGTCCCTGGGGTCCTCCAACGCATGGAATGGTCTCCCTCAGCCTCAGGGTGGTGGTTGTTGCAGTGAAGACCAGTGGCTGTGGGGGTCTCAGGGTGCCACGTCCAGCTGAGTGACACAAAGGGCTATTGTTTGCCACACAGGGAAGGTAGAGGACAGTAGCAGTGATCTGCATCAGACCTCCCTGAGCTCTACTGTATTTTTCAGCTTATGATCCATAACTGTTGCTTGTAACTAGACCAGAAAAATAACTCCTCTTTCTGCTTGACAAATTTCTTAGTTAGAGGTAATATAGAGGTGCTCTATTTTTGCTGATAGTTAAAATCTAGGTTTAAAGCACAAGATTATTTAATGATATCTTGGTTTCTTAGTTATGCCTATGTTACAGAATGGAAAAGAAACACTTTTTGTCTTTTCACTTTTTTTTTAATTTGAAATATGTTTTATGAATGTTCTATGCCTGAAAATATCATTTTAATTTGATGTTCCTATAATCATAGAATCATAGAATCACTGAGGTTGGAAAGGACCTCTGACATCTTCAAGTCCAACAGTCAGCCTAACACCACCATGCCTACTAGATCATGTCCTGAAGTGCCACGTCTACACGTTTTTTGAATGTCTCCAGTGACATGGATTCAACCACTTCTCTGGGCAGTCTATTCCAACACCTCACTACTCTTTCTGTGAAGAAGTTTTTCCTAATATCCAACCTAAACCTCCCCTGATGCAACTTGAGGCCGTTCCCTCTTGTCCTGTTGCCTGTTACTTGGGAAAAAATTCTTTTAATATTCTTTTTAGGTCACACATGTGACTCAATAAATGTTCAGGCTGGTGTTTGGCAAATGCAGAGATCTCACTTCTGTATAAATAGTCCCAAGTTTGGTGTAGTCTTAGTTTGAAAATACTGTTTTCTGTCTCTCTTCTTTCTTTCTGCACCATACTCCTTTGTCTCTATAGATAGAATAATGGGCACAAAGTATAATGAATGGCAAATCTCTAATCTTATTTACTTGAAACTTTCTTCTGTGTATTGAGTCAAAAGATAACAGACTGATGCCTAAAACTGATAACTCATTAAATTTTCTTTGTGTACCGAAGTATTGTAGTTGTGTTGATATGACACATTTTATTTCAATTGTTACCTGTTTTTCTCACCACGTCTACTTGTTTGAGAAACACAAGATAATTAGGAAGATAATGTTAATGAAAAAAAAATCTGTCTGGTTATTAGAAAGATACTTTAAGTACATTTCTTTTGCACTTCATAAGTTATACCATTGTTCACTTATCATACGGAACATAAATGGGTATTGATTTATAGAAATCCCTCTGTGATGTATATCTTCCAGATCCCTCTTTCCATGCTCCTTCCTTTGTGCTACTGCTGTTATTGAGATCATCAAGGATAATGAACGTATAAATCCTAGCCTGAAGAAACAGGGCTGCTTTTAAACATAGCGTTTAACTCTGAAACATGTTTATGAAACGTCAACACCCATGTTAATACTGCTAGATAAATGTTATCAAGGCAACAACTGCAAATTTTGTGGCAATAGGTAGATCTAATTACAATTTAGACATAACAGAAATACTTTTCTCTAAGATCAGTCACTGTAATCTGCCTGTGCTACTAAAGATATTTTTTAACAAAACCACTTCTTAGCAGACAAAAAAATAGTAGTCTTTATATTAATCATCTTTTGAAAATTCTAATGTTAAGTACAAGAAATATGAGAAGATTCATGGGAAGAGATATAGGAAAACCATGTCCTTTACTTATCACAACCCATTAAGATAAGAAATGGGCATATTTCAATATAAATGAATCATAAAGGAGCTATTTCAATGGCTATCCTCATCCCTCAGAAACAAATGTCTACGTATGGTAAGCTGATAATGTTTTACAGGCATTTACAATGGATAAATAATTTTGAATTCTAAACCTGTACCTGATAGTAGCTCTGAGAAGATAGACTGCTTCTGTTATTCATGAATATACAAACACCATTTTTGGGAATGCTAGTTTGAGAAATTAAGACTTTTGCAAGATTAATCACACTCACACACTTCAGTTTTAGATACTTCTTGCTAAAATAAAAAAAAAAACCCTCTAAAATTTAGCCTCAATGATTTTGCCCATATTTTACATTATAAAAGAGAATGATAGATTTTTTAATTTTTTTTTTTAATACTACTTGCATTATAATACCTATGAAACTGTTGGAATGATCGTACAGAAGAATTACAGAATCAGGTTCAAATGGTGCCTATACAAAATGTCAGCAGCAGCTATGAAAAGACTGAAGCATGAGACCTCTTTCTATCCCACCTTGCATGTAATACATCTTTTCATGGTGCAACATAGATCAAATTAATTTGAAATGTTAACATGTTGCTCTCTTTGGTTCTACTGAGGTCAATAGATATGCATCAAACTATATCAAGAGAAAATTTAGCTTAGTTCATGAAGTATTAGTGTAATATATTGCCATGGATGGTGGAGAAAGTGGAATTTTCCTTTAGAAACATTTTTGGTTTAACTGCATAGCAGTAAATTACCACACAAAATACAAAGCAGTAGAGAATTAATTTCTGTGTGAAAATACAACCCATTAGAAATGCAATGAGAGTCTATGTTTGCCTTTATATGTAATCAATGAGTATTTAATGAATGTTCTACATTTGTAAGTTCAATTTAAACTGTGAATTATAACTATAGCTAGGATATAAGGAACTTTTTAATATGTTGCAGTAGTCTTCTCTATAAGAAGTTTTAAAGGTAGTTGCATTTATTTTTGACTATTTAAAAGAAATTTATAACATTGAGTGGAATCTTAAATCTATGTATGAAATCAATTGTTATACATTTTGATGTCTTTGGTCACAGGGTATTTTTCATGTTTAAAAAGGATATGGTTACTACAAATTTCCAAGAAAATACATAAATACTGTTGTGTTTAGTTAGGTAACATTTCCTTGGAATCCTTATCTACAAACTTTTGCTTATGTAACCAGAAACAAACAATATATCTGAAATAAGGGCAATAATTAAATAAATAATTTGCCTATGAAAGGAAAATACATGAACAATAAAATCTGAAAATTGGTAATGATAATATGGAAAGTCACTTTCTCAGTCTCTGTATAGCTTGTGCTGTAAACAATTTTTTGGTTGGGTGTGTGTGTTTTTTTTTTTTCTTTTATTGAGGTCTGTAGGATGATTCTGCTCACCTGCATTTAGCTGCCCAAAACAAGGCAGATTAGGTAGAAGTGATGCCCTTGTCCTTTAGCATGCAAACAAGTTATGTTTCCAATGTAAACAAGCTGTATAAGTACATATATATATGAAAAAGATGTAAATCTCCAGGACACAATTGATTTTCCTTGTCTTAGATGTCTATCTTGGATAGAATCAATGAACATTTGAAGTTAAATCTCTCTCCCTTAATTGCCAAGGGGTCTCGATAAGTACTAACCTTTGATGGGATTTATTTCACATAATTTCAGATATTTCATTTCAGAAATCAGTCATGTAGTCTAAGACAGTCATCAAAACTCTCTCTATATTTAATGAAAATTTATTGGCTCTTCCAGTTAATTAATCCTTTCTGTCTTAAACTTTTTTTTAGCTTGAACTAAGTATTTCTCTGCAGGTACATATTTCTGTCTTTTGATTATAGAAGGAATGTAGAAGATTTAGAAGAGAAAAGAGACAGAATTCGGCAAGATTGATTCCTACCTCAGTCATTTGTTTTTCTGGAAATTTCCATTTTCCTCTGTCATCCACAGAAAAGTTGCAAAGCTCTACTACAAATCTGAAGTATCAGTAAAAACCTAGACATTTCTTTGGAGCTATGCAGAAGAAAAGAGCCATCCATGAGATTTATTCCATAACACAGTATTTTCTTTCATTCCCATCTACCTCTTCCTTTTTTTATGTGATATGGGATGTACCCGATTTTGTGATATTGAAGCTACTATATCAGTATCTCCCCTGGACAGTTTTGCACATACATGAGTCAGAGATCTCGATCCAGAAGCCTTAGGAGACATTTACAATCAGAAGATACATGTCCTTTGTAAAGACTTGGAGATTACATGAATTGCTTTATGAGGTTGTTTGACATAGAAATAGAAGTATATACAATAAAAGGAAGCTCAAACCAGCTAGCACTCAATCATCTAGGCTGAATCTCCAATGTTACTTGCTGGTTCACAGACAAAGATGTATATCTCATGTCCACACTGCTCTGTTCAAAAGCTGATGGCTGCCTTTCTGAAATAGAGCTACAGGTATTTTGCAGTACACCAGCATGATATTTCATGGGTTGAAGCCAAGACTATGTGTTGCATGGCATGGGAATGACATGAGGCTATCTAAGGTAGTTCAGAAATGCAAAGTATCCTGAGATGATTCTGGAGGAGCCAAACTAAGTGTGGATTTAGCTATAATATCTTGCCACAAATCAATGTTAGTGCAAGTGACTCAGGTTTTGTTTAGGAGAGAACTAGTTATTCAACTGGCATTTTGAGTTGAACACATTGGGAGTGATTTAACATTGTAGGATTTTTCAGTCATTAACTGGGCACCTCTGTGCCTAATTGCTGTAAGGACTACAATCTATTGGATATTAGGCAGATATCACAGTTAAATGGAATTGAGTTCAACTTGGTACAGATGCCAATAGATACTTTCATTCAAAAACCTAAAGGAGACTTAATTTCTCATAGTACTGTAGAGCATTCACAGAGAAAGGGGCAGGAGGAAGTGGAGGAAAGGGTGTCTGAAAAACAAAGTGCACTGCTTGAGGGAGCACTTGAATGCATAAATGATCACCATCCATTCTCTTGAAGATGGGACACCACGTAGACAGCAGCAGTAAAATGGTTTAAGGTGGCTGTGAGAGATTCCTCCTATAACAAAGTAGCCTCTATAAAAAAGTGCAGCTTTTAATTTTTCTTTTTTTTTTTTTTTTAATTCACTTATACAATACTGTAGTTGGAAAACCTTTTGCTTAGGAGTCCCCAAAATTTTTAGGAAAGACCCACTGTAACTTTTCACGTGTTCACAACTGACCTATTAAAATGAAATAGAGAATAGACTGATATTAAACAGCATTATTTAGATTGCAAAAATATGTTCATTTCTAATTCCTAGGTATTCCAATTTACATTACCTGCAACTAACTATAAAGAAGATTTTAATCTCCCCAAACAACTCAAAAAACAAACCCCAAAACTTTTATTCTGTTTTGTGTGCCTATCATTTTCATCTAATTGAGGCCTGAGTCCAAAAAGAAACTGATTTTTTCTGTAAATGAAAAAAATGTGAGACATGTAAACTTGTCAAACAACATGAGCTGTAATTAAAAGATCAAAAGCATTGTAACTACTTTCAGGAGCAAAATAACCAGTCATATGGAGAGATGCAGAAAATAGAAGAGAGCGGACAAGTGAACACAGTTCCTACATTTCATTGGGAACTAAAAAACCCTCAGGTATTTATATAAACTTTTACAAGTTTAACTGGCGTCTCCTTCACTGCTGATACTTGTTTTCACCCTAATTTGTCTTTTCTCTGAACAAGACTTTGCCTTTCAGCTATAACTTATGTTTGTATCTTTGCAGGATAAATTGAAAGAACAGTTTTTTGAACATTTTCCAGTCACTGCTCTTGGATTTTAAGGCTGAGAAGATAATGAGGAAAGACTGTCTTAAACAATTAAGTAGGCAGAATGACATATTTGAGAACAACATCAAATATTACCAGAGTATAAACACTAAGAAGAAAACAAGACAGTTTAGAGCAGCCTTAATGAGATGCTTGCATATAAACTGCATGTAAGAAGGGGGAAAAATGGGTCATTTAGAGGCATCTGTTGTGCTAACGAGGAAAAGATATATGGAAAGAGCTATCTAACCTGTTAAATCCATAAACTGTGTTCACAAGACAGTATGTCATAGCTGCACCAGTCTTTCATAATCAAATCAGTCTGCTTTAAGGTCAGTCAGAGGTCTTTATGAAAAAAGTCTTAAGGAATTTCTCTTAATATTTACCTTTCAAGCTTTATATAGGAAGGGCAGAGGAAGAGGAAGGGAATAAGGGAAAGGGAAAGGGAAGGGGAAGGGAAGACAAAAAGGGAGGGGAGAGGTGGGGAGGGGCGAGGCGAGGCGAGGCGAGGCGAGGCCAGGCCAGGCCAGGCCAGGCGAGGCGAGGCCAGGCCAGGCCAGGCCAGGCCAGGCCAGGCCAGGCGAGGAGAGGAGAGGAGAAGGAGGAGTACAATTCACTTTTGATCTTTGTTATGCTGAGTCAAAAAGTTTGTGTTTACCACTGGGATAAAATAATCCAGATGAAGCCTCTGCAGTATTTCATAGAGTGAGTTGAGTATGGCTCTAATTCAAAATAGATAATATTTTCTGAAATGTCATTTATTATTTTGAGCTTTGCATTTTGATGATTTATGTTCATATACTAGTTTAACATTATCTTGTTTTTTACAATCAGTCCTACTTAAAGTCTTTTGTTTGGAGCCCTCAATTGTTTTCACTCGACTCTACAAGTACAACCTTGTCTTGGATCCCTTAGGTTTCAAACAGTTTCTTGTTAGTCCAGGTTATCCATTGTTTGTGGATTTGATTATTCCTTTGTGTCAAGATTGTGTCATAACTCTGTAACTTAGAAAATTGCCTTTGTATATTCCTACTTCTTCTACTAGGATCACAAGCTGGAATATAGATCAAGTCAGTCTCAACATAGCATTCTGAAAACCTCCAGGTTGTTGCCTTCCCTCTAATCTAAGATTTCTTTTCTTCTTAGTTCACGCTGTCTATACTTTACAGTTCATGTACTATCCGAGCCTTCTCCAGTTTGCACTGTGTCATAATCTTTATTTAAATTCTGATAAATTAATTTTTCACTTTTCCTTTTCTCATTTTATTTTCTCAAAGACATATTAAAGAATCAACGGAAGATCTGATAAGACATCTCGTGTAATATTTAGATACATGTGTAGTGAAACTGTAAGAAATAAAGATGACTAGCTTAAAATCAGAGTAAATTGTACAACCGTGCTAATAAGGCAGTGAATCTAGCTTACTATGCAAAATTTTGTAAAAACATATTTGGAAAGCTTTACATATACTCAATAAAATTTTATACAGTCGTGGCTTCTGCAATTATGACGAAATAGACTCAGCTCTAGGAGAAAAACTCAGGATAGCAGTATTCACATGCCTGTACAACAAAAGAGTTCCATATGTTAAATTGTGATTTATAAGAACCAACACACTCAATGCTCACTTAATTAAGGTTCTGAGGCTAAAATATGGAAGAGGAAAAATCATGGAGAGAGGTGTTTGAAACTCTGTTGCCTGAACGAGTTCACACTTTTGTTTCAGGACTTCAATGCCTCTGTAAAATTAGGATCCTGATCCTGAAAGACAGTTTTAGTATTAGACTCTTACATCACTATTATATTTCTAAAAGTAGCTCTCTTTCCAACCGCACAGCCTATGAGGCATGCACTGAAATTGGTCAAGCAGCTTAATTTCTTTTTGCTGCTCTGCCTGGCCACAATGTGCTGGAAATAAAAGGTTTAGAGCATTTATTTCTCTTTTCCACTCTAAATACGGAACAAAACAGTGTTTCAAGTGCTCTAGCACAAATGCATTCCCTTAAATATGAGTCTTTTTAGAGCTGAAGCCAATATTCTCAGCTCTTACACTGCAATTTCAAGATGACTTCAGAATTCAAGTAGATTTTCAACAATTTAACAACCAGAATGAAAGAAGTCTAAGATTTTATAGCACAGAATTTACTCAGGGAGGCCAAGAACAGAAGCTTGCTACTGAGGAGTCCAGGAAATTATCAAAGTATAGATGATTTAGCTACTCAGATGATTTAATCTTAGGACCTGTAGAAAAGAAATGCAATGTCTAATTAGATCATTTCTGCCTTCGTCACTTTTCTTATTAGCTTTTATGAATCTAAGAACCTTTGTATACCTTACTTCCTAATTTTTATCTCTAGCATCCAATGTTTTACATCAGTAACACTATCTGGAGGATTTCCCCCCATTGTAGCAAATAATGGAAACTCGTGGTGGTTGTTACGTTTACAGCAGTATTTGTCTTACACAGACCACATACATTTCATGTCAATCTAATCTGAAACAAACAAAATAATCTTAGAATATTTCCATTTTCTTATGGAGATTCAAGGGATGGTATTAAAGAATAACTCACTTGTCCAGGAAGCCATTTTATCTGCTTCTGCAGGAATCTAATCTGTCATAATCGCAGTAGACCAAGTATATATAACCTCTGGGAAAGAATATGAGAAGATTAGGTTTAAAACCTTATCATAATAATCTACAAAACACACACATAATAAGAAATCAAAATTTTATATAGAAATTGTTTGGAAACATGTAGTGGAACATTGAAAAATGCAAGTATTTTTTATTTTATTTCTGACCATAAAATGTTGAATATAAATTAAACACTAAATAACATTGTACTGGGTTTATGTGGCCAGGTTTTGGTAGTAGACAGGGGCTCCAGGAGTGGCTTCTGTGAGAAGAAACCAGGAGCTGCCCCCATGTTGGACAGAGCCAATTTCAACTGGCTCTAAACCAGACCTGACACTAGCCAAAGCTAGGTCCATCAGCAACAGTGGTGGCATCTCTGTGGTAACATGTTTAGGAAAGGATAAAATGCCACCATGCAGTATCTGCGAGAGAGGGCTGAGAAAGAAGTGAAAGAAACAGCTCTGCAGACACCAAGGCCAGTGAGAAAGGAGGGGGAGGAGATCCTCCAGGTGCTGGGGGAAGAGATTCCCCTTGCAGTCAGTGGAGAAGACCATGGTGTGGCAGGCTGTCCCCCTGCAGCCCACAGAGGATGATGGTGGAGCAGATTTCCACCTGCAGCCCATGGAGGACCCCACACCGGAGCAGGTAGATGTAACTTAAAGGAAGCAGGAGAAAAAAGGAAATAAAAAAGTTGCTGAAATTTGTTCTATATTGTAACCACTACTAAATGACATAGAGGTAGCAATTTTCTTCAGGCCTGGTATAATTTGAATACATATTTGTATTTTAATAGTGACTGTAAAAAAAAACCCAAAAAATCCAGTGTTCAGTTTTCTTAATAAATGATACTCAATATGTGACATGTTCAAAGTACTTGTCTTGAGCTTTAAGGTTTTGAGTGATATGATTTCTGGTCACCTGAGAGAACCTCTATTCCTTCAATTGCTGCAGCAACAGAGGAGGTATTTTAAACATTCAGAGGTGAGTTGAGTTGAGAGCCCTTCTCACTGTGATTTTATAGCCCAGACATACTCCAGTGCAGAAAATCAGTTAAAGATACTTATTTCATCAGGTAGATGCGATGAGCAATGATTCTGAAAGTTAAAATAATTTAACAGTTTATAATCATTCAGTGTTGAAGTTAATAAAAAAGAATACTAATAAAAAATGCTAGTTGGCTAACTTAAATGCTGTCCAATATTCAAAGATAGTATGATGGGTTCTCTTCGCACACACCTACAGAGACATCTGCAGTAGTCAAATATAACATGTTTTTCAGTATGTAGTAGTGTATTGCACTGTCAAAGTTAGTGACGTGTCTGATAGGAAATAAGGACAAGCCTGGTTTGAAAATTTGAATCTATTTGGATCTCAGTTTTGTTTCTAGTTCTTAATTTTAAAAAAGTGTGTAAAACTGTTCAGTTTGTTCCTTTGGCTATTTTGCATTGTTCTTGCAAGACAAGCAAATCTTTTTCTAATTAAAGCACACAGAGAACATTTCTGGTGTCAGTAATGATTGTGCTTCAAAAATATTTGACTAATGCAACAGCAAATATCTGTTCGGTTTAACTCTTTAGCCAAATTGCCTTTATATTTACTGGAACAATACAAAGAAGCCAGAGCATATTTTTACAACTTCAGCAGACTGTAATCGATAAACCTGAAAGCAAGAAACAACTTGAGAGTTATTTCTTCCTCTGAAAAACTTTAGGTTGCTTTTTGTAATATTAGTTTTGGTTTCTGCCAGTATTGTTGCAATTTTAATGGTCTGATTATTTGAAGATGATATTATTATTATTATTATTATTATTATTATTATTATTATTATTATTATTATTATTATTATTATTATTATTATTATTATTAGTTCTATTTTATGAAAAATTTGCATGAGATGTATTCAAATAACTAGGTTAATATGAACATTGAAGCGAAATGAGCAGGCATATTGACTTGTTTAATTATCATTTGCCAGAATAATTTCATATAATATGGATGAAAATGAAATAATTTCAAAAACTAGAGACAAAAACTTAAAAATACAGTATGATGACCCTTTGACTGACAATTGCCAGTGAAATTTGCTTGTTGTTCTGTATTTGAAAACCAAGAGTAATGTTAGGGAAAAAAGCATAAAAATTTTAAATTGTCAATATTAGACATAATTACTGTAAATTTAACAAGCACAAAACCTAGAAAATTATTATGATTTATATGTTTATGATCAATCAACTAACCAGATAAATATAAATATATGCAGTCACTGTACTAATGACCTGAACTAGACTGCAAAATATGGAACTAAGTACTTTCCAAAAAACTTGGTCTGAATTATATGGGTGTCACTATCTTTAATGAGCAGATTTTTGAGTGCATGTGCACGTCTGTGCAAGAGCGTGTGCACATATATTTAGGTACGAGCAACCCAAAGCACTCATGAACTGAAGAAAAAATACATGGAAAAGAACATTTGTGTAGATAGAGACACACCAATATTTCAATTAAATGAGAGGAAGAAGATAAACCGCTGTTGTAGAAGAGGAAAAAAAAAATAAGCATAAATCAAAGTTTGATTTATATCCAGTTTATGCAAGAATAATAACATCCTTACTATTCTGCAAAAGGGTTATCACCTCATAGAACTGTAGAATAGTTTAGGTTGGAAGGGACCTCAAAGGTCATCTAGTTCCAGCCATTCTGCTATAGGCAGGGACACCCTACACTACACCAGGTTGCCCAAAGCCCCATCCAACCTGGCCTTGAACACTGCCAGGGAGGGGGCAGCCACAGCTTCTCTGGGTAACCTGTTCCAGTGCCTCACCATCCTCACAGTAAAGAATTTCTTCCCAATATCTAATCTGAATCTACCCTCCTTCAGTTTAAAACCATTCCCCCTTGTCCTATCGCTCCATGCCTTTTGTAAACAGTCCCTCTATATCTTTCCTGTAGGCCCCCTTCAAGTACTGGAAGCCTGCTATAAGGTCTTCCTGGAGCCCTCTCTTCTCCAGACTGAACAACCCCAACTCTCAGTCTGTCTTCATAGGAGAGGCACTCCAGCCCTCTGATCATCTTCTTCACTTACAGTCATTGATCACCTCTGAATAATAATACTAATTATAGAAATAATATTCATAATTATCTCAGCAACCAAATTATGTGCAAATAACTTCATAATCAGAAGAATGGATCTTTTCCATTTTCTCTTCTTGGAGCTGAGGCCCTTCCCTGCATCTAAACCTCAGCTTTTTGTCTTTATTTTCATTCCTTTTCACAAGCCAGGCTCTTTTCTCTTTCCTTCCCCCAGTCACAGACTTGGAAGCAGATCTCTTCTGTGGAATGGAGTGCACCATGTCCATTAGTGTTGATTCTCCAATACAAACCAAAGGAGTCTTTTTCCTCAGTGTAGAACAGAAGTGTATTCCCATCTCAGAGCAGTACAGAATTCTTCCTGACAAAAAAGTTCATTCCCTCTGACTTCAGAAGTCTAGAAAGTAGATGTCACCATTTCAACTCACTGTCTGAACTCCTTTTATGGTTAAAGGGCAGATATGGTAACTTCTAGAATGACTTTGATTTCATATTTACTTAACTAAAATAGGTCTGATGAATCATTCCTGACAAGTACCATCTTTTTTTGCCATTGAGTTTAAGTACCATCTAAATGACAAATCCATATATAGACAGCTACTCTGCAGATTGTGAAAGACGAAGTTAAAAGCAGTCATTATGACTATGATGTAAATGATGTGCAGAACAGCAACAAAGAGGAGAGTCAGGGACGTAAGAAGTTGTTGAATACACTTTCAAACTTCAGTACAAAATTTGTGGTTTTACCCTAATACTTTATTTAGTTTTTGCTCATGCGTGATATGTCTTTCTCCTTAGATGATTGTTTTGTTTCTTGGAATACTGACTCATAAGCAGATCATGAAGTGCTGACCTCAGATGCAGTTGAAAACAGTAGCTAGGAAGACTGTCAGAAACCATTCCAGTTAAAACAATACAATATCTGGTCTTACATTTCAAATTTTTCATTTGGGTGTACAAAAAGTTCAATTTTTTTAGATATATTCCAGAGGAACAAAATTAATTTAATTAGTGTTGAACATGAGAGTATACTTTTTCTTTTTCACCACTATCTTCTCTGTACATAAGCAGATACTTTAATCCTTTTAAATAAAAAATGTTATTATCTAATATCAGTTTTCTGCATTTCACATACACACATACACAAAAGTGGGTACGTACATAAACAATGAACCGACATTTCACAAATATACGGCAATTTTATATTGTTTATACCAACAGGCAGCTAAATTATAATTCCTTTTTTTTATTACTTGTTTCTCTTTTAGATTGTATTATTTTTACAAAATTTAACTGTTTCTGGGCTTCCCTCCCCAGCCCCCATCTTTGTTTCTTCCCCAGTTTCTGTGATGTCACTGCTTTGGGCAACAGAAAGGAAACTAACTCTAAATGCTGTTATACTGTACTTCATTCTTAATAAATGACGAGCAATAGTGCCGCACTATGGTATGTGAATCAAGCTGCTTAGTTTATTCCCTGATAGAGTCAATGCAGTTGCCGTAGTCAGACACTCAGTGGTCTCTGAAATGACACAGGATATGCAACCTTTCTGCACAGGACTATTCAACATGCCTTAGGACCTACCAAAGATCCTTACCTCTCTGTCTCAGTACCTGGAAGCCAGGTGGGATACCTTAAAGACTTTTTCAAGGAATACTAGATGCCTCTAGGCAAGTGAGGATACCCTAAGTGAACACGCTTAATGAGGTCTAGAAAGCTATTTATTTGACAAACAAAATGTCAAATGTAGGTGTCTAAGGGGAGCTCAAGGACCCCATGGATTCTATTTACTGACTGGACTGAACATATTTAATTGCAATTATATTTGTAGATGTGCAAAATTAGATACCTATCTATAGGAATCTACATTTTCAAAATGAATCTCAGCCTTCAAGTTCTTTGTAAAGGAGTGTTATTAAAGAAAATCCTGCATATGTCATACAAAAGAAGAGCCTGGTGGTTTTGAAAGGCTACAGAGAAAAATACTTTCTGCTTATATTTAAGTAGCTCTGTGAACCATTCATCTGTGTGGTGTGAAATTCCAATAGATGTGAATGAAAGGCGACCATTAAAGAGAGACTCTGCTCTTCCAAAATAACTTAGGTGGGCAAGTTGTCAGCTAAGTTGGAAAATCAATTCACTTGTGTTGGCAGGTAAGTAGGTATCTGATTAGGTGACTAAGGTTGCCAAATGAGTCACTCAACAAACAAAATGAAGTTAGAAATACATTTTTTTATACTCTCTGTCCTATCAAAGACCAGAGCTCTGAGGTCACTGACTGAAGGGTCATTGAAGGAACCTCTCAGCTGCAGCCTTGGAGACATTCAGCCAGAATTTTGTAGCTGGTAAGAAGAGGTGGGAAACATGATGATCATAGGTCTCATAGGAGAGAGCAAACTTAGAAGGAACACTTGCAGCTACTTGTGTGACTGTGCAACACTTAGGAAATTTATTTGATTCTGGGAGTGTACAAAACTTATTATGGGATGTTCAGGAGAAGAGCCAAAAGGAGAGATCAAGGAGGATCAAGAAGGAATGAGTATATGAAAATGGAGAGGAGGGAGGATAAAAGGGTCCAGGGGCATGTAAACATGCTGCAGACGAGTGTGCTTGTATGACCAGGCGCTGTGCCTGATCAGTACAATCTGTATTGTTTTGTTGTTAAACTTCGTTCCTGTCTACATGCTGTGTGATCTTGCTCTCCACTCTGTCTGATCTGCTAGTAAACCTATATCTAGACTAGCTGGCATGCAAAAGGAGGCCAGAGTCTGGAAAGACTTGAGGTTGAAGCTGGAGCATGGATAAACAGAGTCCAAGGTCTAGGCCAGGTTTTGAGAGCTCCACAAATGGGGCCATGATTGCAAATCAAAGGAGAACCATAGAATCATCATAGAATGGTTTGGGTTGGAAGGGACCTCAAGGATCATCTAGTTTCAGCCACCCTGCTGTGGGCAGGGACACCCTTCACTAGACCAGGTTGCCCAAAGCCCCATCCAACCTGGCCGTGAACACTTCCAGGGAAGGGACATCCACAACTTCTCTGGGCAACCTGTTCCAGTGCCTCACCATCCTCACAGTAAAGAATTTCTTTCTAATATTTAATCTAAATCTACCCTCTTTCAGTTTAAAACCATTCCCCCTTGTCTTATCACTCCATGCCTTTGTAAATAGTCCCTCTCCATCTTTCCTGTAGGCTTCCTTCAGGTATAGAAAAGTCTCCCCAGAGCCTTCTCTTCTCCAGGCTGAACAAGCCCAACTTCCTCAGCCTGTCCTCATAGGAGAGGTGCTCCATCCCTCTGATCAACTTTGTGGCCCTCCTCTGGACTTGCTCCAGCAGCTCCATGTCTTTCCTCCATCCCCAGAGCTGGATGCAGTACTCCAGGTGGGGTCTCACCGGAGCAGAATAGAAGGGCAGAATCACCTCCCTCAACCTGATGGGCACACTGTTTTTGATGCAGCCCAGGACATGGTTGGCTTTCTGGGCTGCCAGCGCACACTGCCAGCTCTTGTTGATCTTTTCATTAACCAACACCCCTGTTTTGGGTCTGTGTGGCAAGGTTTTTGGTAGCGGAGTGGGGGGCACAGGGCTGGTGGCTTCTGTAACAAGCTGCTAGAAGCTTCCCCTGTGTCTGATAGATCCAGTGCCGATCAGCTCCAAGATGGACCCACCACTGGCCAAGGCCGAGCCAATCAACAACAGTAGTAGCACCTCTGTGATAACATATTTAAGAAGAAAAAAAACAGCCATGGGAGATTTTGCAGCAAGTGAGAGGAGTGAGAAGATGTAAGAAACTCCGCATACACCAAGGTCAGTGAAGAAGGAGGGGAAGGAGTTGCTCCAGGCATCAGAACACAGATTCCCCTGCATCCCGTGGGGAAAGCAGGCTGTTCCCCTCAGCCCATGATGGAGGCATAATGGGTTGTCGAGATACCACCTGCAGTCCATGGAGAACCCTACACCAGAGCAGGTGGATGCATTCAAAGGAGGCTGTGACACTATGGGAAGCCCGTGCTCGAAAAGGCTCCTGGGAGGACCTGTGGATCTGTGAAGAGAAAAGCCCACACCAGAGCAGGTTTGCTGGTAGGACTTGTGACCCCGTGGGGGACCCACGCTGCAGCAGTCTGTTCCTGAAGGTCTGCACCTGGTGGGAGAGACCCCTGCTCGAGCAGCTTGTGAAGGACTGTAGCTCGTGGGAAGGAGTCATGTTGGAGAAATTGGTGGAGGACTGTCTCCTGTGAGAGCAACCCCACACTGGAGCAGAGGAAGAGTCCTTCCCCTGGGGAAGAAGAAGCAGCTGAAACAATGTGTGATTAACTGACTGTAACCCCCATTCCCATGCCCCTGTGCAACTAAGGTGGAGCAGGGAGAGAACGGGTGTGAAGTTAAGAAGGGAGGGGTATGGGGGACGTGGTTTAAGATTTGGTTTTATTTCTGACTGCTCTGCTCTGTGTTTGCTTGGTAATAAATCAGATGAATTCCTCTCTAAGTCTGGTCCGTTTTGCCTGGCATGATAATTGGTTCACAGCTTTTCCCTATTCTTGTCTTGACCTACAAGCCGTTCATCACACCTTTTATCTTCCGTCTAGTTAAGGAGAGGGAGTGATAGAGCAGCTTTGGTGGGCACCTGGACTTCAGCCAGGGTCAACCCACCACAAACCCCAAGTTCTTCTCCTCAGGGCTGCTCTCAATTCATTCCCTACCCAGCCTGTAGTTGTGCTTGGGACTGTCCTGACCCACGTGCAGGACCTTGCAGGACCTTGGTCTTATTGAACTTCATGCAGTTCACACAAGCTCAGCCTGTCAAGGTCCCTCTGGATGACATCCCTTCCCTCCAGCATGTCAACCACACCACACAGCTTGGTGTCGTTGGCAAACTTGCTGAGGGTGCACATTGGTTAAGAAGTTTGTGCAAAGAAACAGGACAGCATATACAGAAGTGCAGGAGCTGCGTTTTCTTTTATCCTTAAATGTTTTAATTTAAATGTGAACTTCTTAAAATAATTGTGCCTTCTGGTTTAGAAAAACCAACTTTTTAAGTTGCTCCATGTAGCAACTCTATGACTTAGAACTCTCTTTAATAAGCCACTGCAATATAATGTAAAGCTGCTACTTATCATAACTTTATAGTACGAAGGTAGAGTAGCCAAAAAGCACTTTAGTACTGTCTTTAATTGAACTATCTGTATGTCTTTCACAAAGCTATTGGTTGTTTTTTGTGTGTTTTTTTTTCTTGGAAATCTCCTCGTATTTTGTGCCTTGAAATTAAGAAATAATTGAGAAGTCTCTCAAGCACTTCTTCTGTTCTCTTTTTTCTCATTTTCCTCAAGCAATTTATTATTATTATTATAGTTTTTTTCTTCCATCTTAAACATTTAATCTTTACAGAGATAACTATTATTTTCTACTTTTTCCAATGTATTAGTTATTACTGACCTCAAAGAAACATTATTATGTTCCTACCAAGTCCAGTTGATATATAATAGACTGGAAATTCTCTTTATTTTGTTGTTCAGATCATACTCTAATGTCACGAATTAGAGTTTCCATTAAAAAAAAGTTAAAAAGTTAAAAATGCAAAACCACAAATACAGTTAACATCTCTGTGAAATTTAAGTTAATCTATAATGTATATTGTGAGAGCTAAAGTAATTCATTTGAATGCATTGACTTTCATGCATTTGATTAAGGCATTTGGGAAATCAGTTTGCAACTGTTTTTGCAATTTCCATATAGGTCACTTATGCCATCCGTTAAGCAAGGTTTTTATTATTGGTCTACGTGAAAGAAAAAAAAGCAGATCAAATGTATAATTTTTTAGAATTGATAAAAGGATTCAAACATACAGAGCCATGTGACTGAATAATCTAGCTGTGTAGACATGTAATGCAAATAAATAGACATGCATTAAGAAAGTTGGCACAATCCTTTAAGCCATCCATTCATTATTCCTAAGTATCCAGTCAGTTTTATATGGCATTTTCCTGCTTGTTCTCTGTTGCACCAGCAAATGATATGTTTCAGGTATATCTCAGAGGCCAAAAAAAACGTATTTTTTTTCCCTTGGGTAAGAGGTTTTGACATGAATGCAATTTCAGTCTTTGATTTCTTTAACTTCTTCCAAAGCTCCAGTGATTTCTGAGCATTTTACAAGGAGTCCTTCATTAGTTATGAATTTCTTTAGCATTCAAAATGCCTCTCTGTCAGTCCCCTGTTTTTATAGGATACCTACATGCTTAATCATTCCACATGTGCTTAATTGCTTTTCTGGGTCACAATGCTCTATAAAGTCATGTATGTTAGTAAATGAATCATTTTATACATAATTTAGCACACAAATACCATGTACTTCACTTCAGAATCTTCCAGAATAACCCCGCATTGTTGGAATAAAAAACAAGGTTGATTTGTCCCTGCAGCCAACTTTTCAAAATTTGTTTTAAAACTTAATCTTATTTTTCTAAGTAAGCTTTTTGAGAGCTAGCTGGCTGAATTGTGGCTGAGTTTATCTTGTGGGTTTTTTTCCCTCTAAACAACATTAAACACAAGCTAGATGTCTACTGTGTAACAATTCCTATGACTAATTTACACCCTAGAGATGAAAATATCAACTGTGTATTTTTTCAAACAAATAGACTGAATTAGCATTGAGTATACCTGAACACAGGTATACAATCCCCATTCTGTATGGGATATTTAATTTTAAAATTGCATTTTTAATTAGTTTTTTAATATCATAACCAAAGCATATACCTACAATCTTTTTTCACACATTTTTAGATGATGCTGTACCACTATCTTGTCAAAATTGATCCCACCTCAAGTACTGTGTGCACTCTTGGGTGCCTCAGTATAAGAAGGATGTCAAACTATAAGAGTGTGTCTGGAGGACGGTGACCAAGGTAGTGAAAGGTCTCAACGGCAAGACTTAAGAGGAGCAGCTGAGGTCACTTGGTTTGTTCAGCCTGGAGAAGAGAAGGCTGGGGATGACATCATCACAATCTACAACTTCCTCAAGATGTATGGGGAGGGGTGGGGTGGTGGAGGAGGATCTCTCTGATGATCAGTGATAGGACAGGAGGAAATGGTATGAAGCTGCACCAGGGGAAGTTCAGCCTCGATGTTACGAATAGGTTCTTCCCTTAGAGGCTGGTTGGTCCCTGGAACAGGGCCCCAGGGAACTAAGCCTGACAGAGTTCAAGGAATGTCTGGATGATGCTCTTAGGCATCCCAGGCAATGCTACAGGCTGGGAGCAGGGTGGCTGGAAAGCTGTGTAGAGGAAAAGGACCTGGGGGTGTTGATTGATGCTCGCCTGGACATGAGCCAGCAGTGTGCCCAGGTGGCCAAGAAGGCCAATGGCATCCTGGCCTGTATCAGGAATAGTGTAGCCAGCAGGAGCAGGGAGGTGATTGTCCCCCTGTACTCAGCTCTGGTGAGGCCGCACCTCGAGTACTGTGTCCAGTTTTGGACCCCTCACCACAAGAAAGACATCGAAGTCCTGGAGCGTGTCCAGAGAAGGACAACAAAACTGGTGAAGGATCTGGAGCACAGGTCTTATGAGGAGTGGCTGAGGGAACTGGGCTTGTTTAGTCTGGAGAAGAGGAGGCTGAGGGGAGACCTTGTTGCCCTCTACAACTACCTGACAGGAAGCTGTGGTGAGCTGGGGGTTGGCCTCTTCTCGCAGATAACTAGTGACAGGACTAGGGGGAACAGCTGCAAGTTGCGCCAGGGGAGGTTCAGATTGGAGATTAGGAGAAATTTCTTCTTGGAAAGGGTGTTTGGGCATTGGAACGGGTTGCCCAGGGAGGTGGTGGAGTCACCGTCCCTGCGGGTATTTAAGGAAAGGTTAGATGCAGCATTGGAGGACATGGTTTAGTGGTTAATAGGTGGGGGGGGGTCGGTTGGACTAGGTGATCCTTGAGGTCTCTTCCAACCTTAACGATTCTATTCTATTCTATTCTATTCTATTCTATTCTATTCTAGCCATATGGTTTAGTTTTAGGTAAGGATGATCCTTATGGGTTGTTGGAAAACGTGTAAAACGAACAAGATAACTGATGAGTAGATATTTCTGTTCTAATTAAAAGGGAAGGACCACTTGGAAATCAGGAAGTGGAGATTAATTTGGGTTAAATGTAGTGGGATGAATAATCTTAAACACTAACCTCACTACTGCAGACTGAAATGTGTTGTGAAAATTGCCTTTACAGTTCATCTACAGACAGATCTTTTGGGTGGGATTCAGCTGCTGATTCAGATTCATAAATTCAGGTGAATAGGAGCAGGTAAACACTTATATAGTAAGGATTCATTATAGTCTAAGAAAATATAATCAATATAGTCAATGGCATCTAGAGAATTTTTCATGTTGCCTAAATTGAACAAATCCAGCCGGTCAGCTGAACAGGTCTCTAGACTCCTTTGACTGACTGGTTCTCCCAGGGATCTAGTTCAAGTTAATTGCTAAGCATTACGCAGAGTCAGTAGTAAAGCATGTATTGGAAATTGAATCATCTTGACTAAAACTATGCTATAAATAAAACCCGGTTGAGCTCTTTCTCTGTCCCCAAAGACAGGTACTAGGCTACAGTTTATAGCTCTGTGATTGAATTTATCCCCTCAAAAACTGGATGACGTTATTCATACTGTCTATTTGACAGAGTTAGTGTTAGTGCTAGCTCTTCAGCTGTTCCAAAGTCCTGTCTAGAAAAGCACTAGCTACTCAGAAGAACCAGACACTACGGAAAAAGCATCTGCTTACGCCTGAATGGAATCCTTGTGCAGTTTGCTGGTGTGGAGCCCTTTAGATTAGCATGCAGGCTGTGGGGTGGAATTCTTTGATAAAAATCACCTCAGCAGAGAATCTCCATTTATTATCCTGAGGCTGCAGTTGCAACACTTGGCATACTAGTATTTAACTTTTAAGGTCGTCAGCAAAAGACAAGCAACAAAATATTTCTGGAGGATCTGTCTCCATTCTGTTATACAGGCATTATCTACATATTTCACATTGAATATCAAGTCAATACAATTGAAATTTGCTATAAATAGTTAGAACGAATGACCTTTACTAAAGTAATAAATATTAAAGAAAAATAAGCTGATTAAAACAAAAGCTGAGTTTTTTTCCAAAGGTCTGATAAAGATGGAAAAAGAGTTATTTTATTTTAAAATGCAAATAAACTTCACATAGCCAGAGGGGGTATTAAATATTTATTGTAATAACAAATAAAATGCTTGTTGGGTAAAATCCCATAAAATGTCCATGACTGAGCAATAGCATGTAACATCTCTCGAATGCCAAAAGAATGCACTTGGAATTCTGTTAAACTTATTTCCCATTTAAAATCCAGCCTAAAGAACATAGAAGTACAAAATGCTCATATATGGCATAATGTATTGGGTTTTGTTAATTAAACTGGAATTTTCCTTGAAAGCATGCAGCTTCATATCCATTTTTTGCTACTGGGAAAGCTAACTAGATAATTTAGTGTGGTGTGTTTATCCTAGCTGGAGGCCAGGTGCCCACCGAAGCAACTCTATCACTGCCCTCCTCAGGTGCACAGGGGAGAGAAATTATAACGAAAGTCTCATGGGTCGAGATTAGGGCAGGGAGAGATCACTCGCCAATTACTGTCATGGGCAAAACTGACTCAACTTGGAGGAAAATTAATTTAATTTATTACCAATCAAATCAGAGTCAAGACATGAGAAATAACACCAAACCTTAAAATACATGTCCCTTCCACCCCTTCTTCTCAGAGTAAACATTACTCCTACTTTCTCTCCCTGTCCCTGCACAGTGGCACAGGGGGGTGGGGAATGGGGGTTGTGATTTGTTCATCACACACTGTCTCTGCTGTTCCTTCCTCCTCATTGGGGAGGACTCCTCACACTTTTTCCCTGCTCCAGCCTGGGGTCCCTCCCACAAGAAACAGTCCTGCAACAACTTCTCCAACTTGAGTCCTTCCCACAGGCTGCAGTTCTTCACCAACTGCTCCAGTGTGGGTCCCCCACTGGGTGACAAGTCCTGCCAGCAAACATGCTCCAGCATGGACTCCTTTCTACACAGGGCCACAGGTCCTCCCAGGAGCCTTCTCAAGCATGGGCTTCCCACAGTGTCACAGCCTCCTTTGGATGCATCTAGCTGCTCTGGTGTGGGGTCCTCCATGAGCTGCAGGTGGATATCTGCTCCACCATTAGCCTCCATGGGCTGCAGGGGGACAGCCTGACTCACCATGGTCCTCACCTCGGGCACAGGGGGATCTCTGCGCTGGCACCTGGAATACCTCCTCCCCCTACTTCTTCACTGACCTTGGTGTCTGCTGAGTTTAATATATGCTCGGACTTCTCAACTGTAGTTACTACTAGAAAAGAAAGAGAATAGGAATGTACAGACTACTGCACACCTTGCTCCTTAATTATCATGTGAAATAATTATATTTTCTGCCATCTATATTATGATATAGAACATGCCTATGGAAATATGTTATGGAACACACAAGATCCAACTACCTTGTTTCTTTGTCAATGAAAAGGGCATGATGTAGCAATATATAAAGTGCATACTTACTTTAAAACATAGAAATAACCCACAAAACCTTAAATATAAGAAACATGTATAAGTGTGTAGTACATATTATACAAAACAGGTGGTGTCTGGATAATGGAAATTGTACTGACTGGCTATTGTCCTGTCAGAGAAAATAAGAATGCGTAGGGTCCAATTCAGGAAAATTGTGATGGATGATCATTGCTCCAGAAACAATTGGGTCACTGGAGAAACATAAAGAGGTATGAATACTGCTATTTTCCACATACTTAGGGAATCATAGAATCATTAAGGTTGGAAGGGATCACACAAGGAACATCTAGTCCACCCGTCCCCCCCCCAGCTATTACCCACTAAACCATGTCGCTAAGTACTACATCCAACCTTTCTTTAAACACACTCAGGGACGGTGACTCCACCACCTCCCTGGGCAACCCGTTCCAATGCCCGACCACCCTTTCTGAGAAGTTTCTCCTAATCTCCAATTTGAACCTCCTCTGATGCAACTTGCAGCCATTCCCTCTTGCCCTATCGCTAGTTATCTGTGAGGCGAGGCTGACGCCCAGCTCGCCACAACCTCCTTTCGGGTAGTTGTAGAGAGCAATAAGGTCTCCCGTGACCCTCCTCCAGACTAAACAACCCCAGTTCCCTCAGCCGCTCCTCATAAGACTCGTGCTCCAGCCCCTTCACCAGTTTCGTTGCCCTTCTCTGGACACCCTCCTGGGCCTCGATGGGATAGCACACAGTCCCAGTCTTGCCCTAAGAAATTATTATTGCCACTGTGATACAATAAAAATATGAAGAAAAATCCTGTGTCCTGAAGAATATGCTTTCTCCCAGTATATCCATAAATATTAATGACTTGATATTGAAAAACCTAAAAGAAAAATTGAGCTCACTCTGGATCACACCTTTATTCTGCTCTGTGGAGGTGTCCTAAGAAATCATGTTCAGCTTTGTCCCAATCAGGACGATTAAATTCCATGCAAAATCTCTCAGGATCAGAATACAGTCCCCTTGTTCTGAAAGGTTACTAGTTTTCTTTGCTTCCATCAAGGGACCTGTCAAAAGCTATGTGTTTGAGGAATTTATCACATCACAGCATCAAATTTGCCTACCTTTGTCAAGTTTTCGCTCTCTGCAAATGCTGTACCATTTCAAACTTTCCTAACAGTAATTACGTGTTGTTTTTTCTTTCCTCATTTTTCAATAATGCAATATGTATAATATTCTATATGTATACTTGTGCAATTTTACATTATTATGAAGACAGCTATGAACACAGTGTTTGGTGTGGACACTTCTACTGTATTGCCCATATGAAGTTTACAAAAACATTCCTTATTTTGTTACCTTTTTCTTTCCATTCTGGGGACTTTGATTTATACAGAATGGTAGTAGTTCTCTCTGTAACTTAACGAAATGAAAGAAGCATATAATGAAATAAGTACAGTATTATATTAATAACAAAAAATGCTTTTAATGAAACTATGATACTATAAAAAAATAATAATCAGGAATTTGCCATGTTCAGACCAGTATGTCTCTCAAAAGCAGATATTTTTTGCTTAAATTAAAATACTCTGACTTTTCTAATTCCAACTGCTTTTTGTTTATCTAGGTCCCTCTACCTTACAAAATACATTGGTGTTCACCTGCATACCTTTCAGCCTTATATGCAAGCACAGAGATTGTTTATGACAGTTTCAGATAAGGAAAGAAAATAGTATGCTGCTTAATATTCTGAGGTTTGTACCTTCTGTATCCTGTATTAGCTAGGGTATTTTACTCCCATTTCCATGGGAGAAACACTATTGAATTAAAAAAATCCTCTGAAGCCAGTTTGGTGCAGTAAATTAATCTTCTCTGCTGTATATAGACAGAATGAAAACATCAAGATTGAACAGTTACCATCAAATAAATTGCTGATGTTTCAGTCACTGTAATTAATTGTAAGCCTTAGAGAAAGGAACTTTCCTAGTCTGCACACTATTACACAAGCATGGCATTTCCCAGAAAAAGGCTCAGAATACCAGTGTGAAAATGCTATCAGAAGTGCTTTAGACAGCCACGTCCAGCCAGGAAATTATTCTCTGAGAGCCAAAAGCAAACTAACAGCAGCCTGTGGAACAGTCAAGTAGAAAGGTATGATATTTTAAAGACACAGTTTTTCATTCATCCAAATATTTAATACTTGGCATTGTGATTGTACAAACACCAGTGTCTTAAGGCATAACCATGATTTGTGGCTTTTCTTACAGATGAGGATTTCTGATTGGTTTTTGTATCGCAAGCAGCATATCTAACACATTCAGTTGAGGATATTGTGCAGTATTTGCCTTCAAAAAGGATGTAAAAGGAACTGTGTAACTTACTGATTCATCAGCATTGTATTCTACAGCTCCACCAGTTTTATCTCTGCAAACAATATATATCACTGAAAAAATGACATTTGTCTTAATAGTTGGAATCTCCAATGAGATAAGAGCTGACACTTTGTTTTGTTGTTATGACTCAGCCTAGTCTTGAATGTGCACGTATACTCAGCATACGTTTATTATATATGTTATTTATATCTCTAGTTTTTATTTTAATCATCAAGACACTTCCTACCTAATATTTCTCTGTTCATCTGGAGAAGCACCTATTTCTGTAAACATATGCAGTGGAGATGGTATAGAAGATGCGCACACTGACAGCTAGAATAATGCTGTCACTCTTTCTTTTTTAAACCACTATTGCTTCTATTTTTTTTTTCTTATCTTTAGAATTTCCCTTTCTGATACAGTGCATAAAGTATTATGCCTCTCTTCAACAATTTGTCTAGTCTCTGACCTTGGTAAAGGTTGCTTGGTTCTCAGCAACAGTAGTGTTAAATTTAAGTTGATTCTGTGATTCAGGCCTTACTAAAAACTATTATTTATTCACTACAATTAAAACTTCTGTTGTAGATATTTGAAATGAAAGGCAGGGAGGAAGGCTGGAAAGGAAAGAATTTGCTAAATGGCTATTTTTCAGTGTATAGAATAACTGTATTTTAAGCCTTTTACTTTCTCTGAGCTTCAGGAACTCTTTTTCTGAATGAGAACATCTGTTTCAGCACCATTTTTGTCCCTTCTAGCTCAAAGTATTTCATTACTATGCCTAATAAAAGAAGAATTTGCTTCTGCTTCTTCTGACAAAACTTTTTTTTTTTTTAAATTACACAATTCATATATTGAATCTCCCACCTCCAAAGAAAGGTCTAAGTTTGTGTGAAACTCACTCATGGGAATAAATACATATATAAAAACCCCTCACCAACTATTCAAATCATGTTTTTTAATATTCAATTAATTTGAAGATTTTATTTAATCATTGTTATTGCTAATATAATGTGAAGTTCTGCTAGCCATTCACGATTTAAATCAATTGCTTACTATCTGTGGCTTTCATTAGCTTAACTGGCTAAAGAAACACCAAAAGGTAATGATTGTGTTTAAGACTGTTATTTTGTTCTTTAGTAAAGCCTCATCTTTGTCATAGAAGTATTTCCTAGAAGGACTAATTACAAGATACTGTTCTTTCAGAATTATTTTTTTTTCCCTCTCATAGAATTAGAATAGAATAGAATAGAATAGAATCATTAAGGTTGGAAGTGACCTCAAGGATCATCTAGTCCAACCATCCCCCCACCACCTATTACCCACTAAACCACGTCCCTAAGTACCATATCTAACCTTTCCTTAAACACACGCAGGGATGGTGACTCCACCACCTCCCTGGGCAACCCGTTCCAATGCCCGACCACCCTTTCAGAGAAAAACCTTCTCCTCATCTCCAACCTGAACCTTCCCTGGCGCAACTTGCAGCCATTTCCCCTTGTCCTGTCACTAGTTATCTGTGAGAAGAGGCCAACCTCCAGCTCACCACAACTCCCTTTCAGGTAGTTGTAGAGGGCAATAAGGTCTGCCCTGAGCCTCCTCTTCTCCAGACTAAACAAGCCCAGTTCCTTCAGCCGCTCCTCATAAGACCTGTGCTCCAGCCCCTTCACCAGTTTCGTTGCCCTTCTCTGGACACGCTCCAGGGCTTCGATATCTTTCTTGTGGTGAGGGGCCCAAAACTGGACACAGTACTCGAGGTGCGGCCTCACCAGGGCTGAGTACAGGGGGACAATCACCTCCCTGTTCCTGCTGGCTACACTATTCCTGATACAGGCCAGGATGCCGTTGGCCTTCTTGGCCACCTGGGCACACTGCCGGCTCATGTCCAGGCGAGCATCAATCAGCACTCCCAGGTCCTTTTCCTCTACACAGCTTTCCAGCCACCCCGCTCCCAGCCTGTAGCGCTGCCTGGGGTTGTTGTGGCCAAAGTGCAGGACCCGGCACTTTGCCACATTAAACCTCATCCCGTTGGCCTCTGCCCAGCGATCCAACCTGTCCAGGTCCCTCTGCAGAGCCATCCTACCCTCCGGCAGATCGACACTTCCCCCCAACTTGGTGTCGTCTGCAAACTTACTGAGGGTGCACTCAATTCCCTCATCCAAATCATCAACAAAGATGTTGAACAGGATGGGCCCCAGCACCGACCCCTGGGGCACACCACTCACGACCGGTCGCCAGTTGGATTTGACTCCATTCACCACCACTCTCTGGGCCCGGCCATCCAGCCAATTATGAACCCAGCGAAGAGTGTACCTGTCCAGACCATGGGCCGCCAGCTTCTCCAGGAGAATGCTGTGGGAGACCGTGTCAAAGGCTTTGCTGAAGTCTAGGTAGACTACATCAACAGCCTTTCCCTCATCCACTAGGCGGGTCACCTGGTCATAGAAAGAGATGAGGTTGGTCAGGCAGGACTTGCCTTTCACAAACCCATGCTGGCTGGGCCTGATCCCCCGGTTGTCACGGACATGGCACGTGATTGTCCTCAAGATGACCTGCTCCATGACCTTCCCTGGCACCGAGGTCAGGCTGACAGGCCTGTAGTTCCCCGGATCTTCCTTGCGACCCTTCTTATGGATGGGTGTCACATTAGCAAGCCTCCAGTCATCTGGGACCTCTCCCGTCAACCATGACCGCTGATAGATGATGGAGAGCGGCTCGGCAATCACATCCGCCAGCTCCCTCAGCACCCTCGGGTGGATTCCATCCGGCCTCATGGACTTGTGGCAGTCCAGGGGGTTATTAGGATTATTAAATCCTAATAGGCCTTATACGTTACGTTTATTCAAAGCTTATGCATTTTCCAGCAAGTCTTTACTGTGGACTATGTTAAAGACAGTGTTTTTTGTTTATTGAAATGTGTTTCATGGGAAAACAGAGTTTAATGATTATTTTATCTGTGTCTGTTTCCTCACTGGTAATTTCTCAATTATTTTTTTTCTCATTCCAGGCAGAGCTAGGAGTGAGTCAGGGCTCTTTGAGAGAGTTACCTTCTTAGGAGCATCACACAAGTTAGTAGCTGTTAGAGAAGATACAAGATATTGAGCATGAATAAGCTTTTAAAATCCTTTTTGGCCAATTCAATTACTGCTGCTGAGCACCACAGTGTACCTGACGCTGTTAAAACAATGTTGAGTAAAGGCAGTATCAATATATGGAAATAGTACTATAATTATCTTAAAAGAACCCAAAACAAACAACTACAACAAAAAGCCAGCAAACACATACTTACATTTAAGAAACTATTAACTCTATTGCTTATAAAACTACTTAAGTACTTGGTATAGTGTTATTGTAACAAGTTCTTGAGCTTAAAGCACACTTACTATAAAATGGAAGGGAAAAATGTTGTCTAAAAATATTTTGCAACTAGCATTTTCAGGGCAAAATTTAACTCATAAATCTTCAGTCATTAAATAAGCCCAAAGCATCAAGAGTCCCTGATGGCCTTTCTAGTAGGAACCAGAAATGATATCTTTAATTAGCCTCTGCCTTTGTCCTACCTACTCATTTTTCTCCCCACATGATTTTGCTTCTAAAAAAACCCAACGCTTGAATATTTCTGTTCTGTTTTAAAATGTGAGAAATAAATACTTTATGTAAACTACATGGAGCTGGTTGGTGCCGCTCGGAGCTGATTCCCCCATCCTACACTTCTGTGACTGTCACTGCCCGAAGGGAGCTGCTGCTGCCTTGGGGAGCAACATCCTGGCTGACCTGGGATGGGAACAACATCAGCCCTTTCTGTCATGGCGTGGGGGGCCCTTCTGCCTCCCCCATGGGGCCCCTAGAAGGCAGACAGTGGGCAAGGGTGGAGGAAGGCATAGAAAGGTGTCACCAGCTTCAGCCAGGACTGAAGAAGAAGGGCCCTGCCAGAGTCCTGCCAGCTCAGCACAGCCCATCCCTGCTGCTTGGGGATGGGGTAGGGGTGGGGAGGGGGAAGTCATAGCACCCAGAGAAATTCTCCTAACATCAGAGAGAGGCTGTCAATACTTGCTGGAGGGAGGGGGTTGTATAAAAATGTTAACTGTCTTATTCATGAAGCATTGCTATATTAATCTGGACTAGAAGTTTTTGTAGTTACAACTGGACTATACACATGTTCTATTCCAATTACATTGCAAATTTTTCAATTAGTCTGAGAATTCCTTTTCCACATTTTTTTTCCCATGACAAAATATTGAATGCAACAATCCGTAGTTTCCAAGATCCTCTATCTTTTTTTGCTTGAAGATAAAAGAGACATTGCCCTTTTCCAGGCATCGGACACCTGGCCTCTGTTTGCCACCGGAACCTTTCCAGGACAGCTGATGGCAGCAGAGTCACAGTGACTTTGGTCACTTCCTCTACATCCTTGGACAGATCCTCTTCTATCCTGTGAACGCCTATATGCTCACTTTGTATAGATGATTACTACCTTGGTACTTTTACAAAACGTGATACTTCTCCTAAGACTTGCTTGAGAGCAGACCTTGTTAAAGATTCAAGAAGAAAAAAAAAAAAAAAAAAAAGAATCACAGCTGAAAACATGCATGTGTGTATGAGTACATACATACATATGATGTTTCCATCTCTCAGCAGTCTGTAGTGCTTGGTGTCCACCCTGGATTGTATACGTATACATATACAGAACTCTGAAACTGGTCAATTGCTAAACCAGGACTGTTCGGAGGACTGATAAATCAGCCCAATTTCAAACTGTTAAGAAACACTTTACTGGATTGGCATTCATTAATAACACATATTTTCAGTGATTAGTTCTTACTCATTATCAATTATTGGTATCTGTTCAAAGCAGTTGGGCTTCAACACACATATCCTACCTGGCCACACTGACTAAGAATGATCAAGGACACCACAGTCATTGGTCACAGCCAACACGGGTTTGCGAGAAGAAGGTCCTGTTTAACAAACTTATTTTCCTTTCACAGTTGTCTCTCACAGTATCCTTCTGGACAAAATGTCTGTCATACAATTTGACAAACACATAATGCAATGGGTGAGTAACTGTCTGACGGGTCAAGCCCAAAGAGTTATGGTAAATGGGGTTACACCATGCTGGCTGCCAGTCACTAGTGGGGTGCCCCAGGGCTCCATTTTAGGGCCAGTTAGAGGTTAATATAAAAAAAAGAAAAAGAAAAAAAAAAGAAAAAAAAAGAAAAAGAAATGTTTGGTGTATTTTATGATAACAGTACTGGGAAACACACAGCTAAATTCCGAAGAATTTTACTGTGATTGTATTTTATTATCTCAAAGGAAGATTGAAATAAAGTGATATAGTGAGGAAAAATAAAAGTAGAGATTTAGCTTTTCTTTTTTTTTGTCTCCATGTATATGTATATATATACATATATAAACATACATATAATGTATATATATGTATACATATAATGCATCTCTGATTCTGTGATATGTCTTTAACCTAATATTAATAACTTAACAGAGAAACAATAATGCCCATCAGTGTGATGAGTGATTTAATATGCAATACTAACACAGTACAGCTGTAAAAATTATATGCAGTGAGTTAATGGATGAAATAGCAGAAAATGTTGATTCAGAAGTCTTAAAACTATTCAGACATTTATGTATAAGTCTTGCCACAGACTTCTATGGAATTATGATCAGAAAACCATAAAGCCAGTAAAGATGAAGGTTGAATTGTAAGAAGGTTAATGAGAAATGCATAACAATAAAAGATAAATATATCCTACCTACCTCTACAGGTGCTGGTTTCACTTAAAACAAATTAAAATAAGTCAGTTTCTTAATGTTTAAGCATATATTTTTTCTTGTCCTGAGCTTCCTTCCACTTTAAATGATGGTGATTTCATAAAATTAGACAAACCTAATTCTCAAGAACTGAAATTTAGGCACCTGTGATTAAAAAAGAAACAAAAAACACAACAACAACAACAAACAAACAAAAAACCCCAAACCAAAACCAAAAAACAAAGACAAACCACCCCAAAATGTTATTGGTTACTATCTGGGCTGTACGAGAGCTGGGCTACGTAATGGGGTCTTGGACTGCTGACAGAGAGCAGTGAGAAAGTCCGCATAAAGATGAGAAAGTCATAGGTACAGTCGGCAGTGGGACTGGTGAGAAGGGATCCTCAAGGATTCATGAAGGAAAATGGCAAAAGGAAAGGTGTAAAACCCTGAAAGACTAAAGTCAGGGAGGCCAGGCAGGTGGCTTGGTCCTGTCCAGAACTGGTTGGGGATGACTGGTGTTGCATCAGGCCTTACCATCACTGACCGTTCTGGTGCAGGCAAACAGGGATGTTTTTCAAATTACAATTTCATTTAATACTAAAGGTAAATTAGTGATAACAAGAATTAACTAAGATGATTAATAAAGCAAAATAAAGTTACCCTTTGAAAGATTATTGAGACTGTTTTCTTTAGAGGAACTACTGTTTTAAGATTAAGTCATTTTTCTAGACCCAATATAAAATCCTGCATTACAATGCAAGACTTACAGAATCATAGAATCATTAAGGTTGAAAGAGATCTCCAAGATTATCTGATCCAACCATTGTTGTTCTGCTGTTTTTTCCTAAAAGTAGAAGAATTTAATTTAAATTAAACATATTATCTTCTTTGGATTTTTTTCAACTATTCCACTTCAAGTATATAAATGCCTTCAAAAATTAACCTCATATATTAGATTTTGCATTATTTATTCACAAGTAAATATAAGTTTGATTTGATTATAAATGCAGTGTTATTTTAGAAAGTGGGGGTTTTTTTGTAATTTTATTTTTCTTTTGTTAATGGTGTAAATCACACTGCAAAATACGTAGCTCTTTTCCAAATATCCGTCTATTTAGTTGGTCATGTTGCTTTAAAGGATATTTATTAAGAATGAGACCTGAGAGCTTTATTGAGTGAACAGCTACTTCTAGTTAAAAACAAAGAAACAAAAAAAATATTTGGTTTTCATCTTTTCAGGGGGAATTGTTTAAAGAAACAAGACTTGCAGAATTGAAACTGAAACCATGATATTAAACATTACTCAGTTGCTAATACATAATAATGACTGCTTTCTCAGTCACACCTGCTTAAATAAATCTTTTTCTTTATATTTATTCTATGTAGCATTTCTGAGATTGGAAAAAACTACACAAACTTATTTTGTGATTGATACTGCTCATAAGTTTTTTTACTCTTTTTTTTTAATTTAAGATTATGACCTCATTTTTCAAAATACTATTACCCTCTCTTCTGTATCAATCTGTTCTCTTCTCTATACTCTTTTTCTCTGTTGCCAGCTCCACTAGGTAAAAGTAGAGATTTATACAATTAGTGTATCCATCTTCTACTCCAACACTTCGACTCCAGGTTTAGACAGTCATTCCTTGGGGATATAAGGCCATATGAAGACATGCATTATTCATTCTTTCTTTATGTGATAACTTCCTTTATGTGATAACTTCCTTGAAACTCAGATTTAGGCACCTTAATGCATACTAGACCTTTACCACTGACTAAGAATCTTACCCTACTTATTTAACCAGTAGACTATATAAATACTTCGTTTTATTGGAAGGCTTGCATTTCACATTTATTTTTGTGGATATTCTTCTATCCTCTGTTATTGCAGTGACTGTAGGTAATTTGTTCTTTCACTAAAAATTATGCCGTAAATTTTTGTTTCAAATTGTTTACACAAAATTTCACTGCACTCTGAATCTGAATAAATGAAAAAAATTGTTAATAGCAATCACTTGGCTTTTTTTTTACCACAAGAAGAAATTGAACTGATTTGTCAGACTAGAATGAAAGCAAGCAGTTATTCCTAACTGAAAGCTGTTGCTTAAAATTGTATTTTATTCAGTGAAACTATTTTTTAAGTTGATACAAATGTATTATTTAAATGTAAATGTTTAGATTTTGCTGGATTTGGTTGGTTGCGTTTTTTTAATTTGTTTTCGCTGGGGAAACACTTCTGTAATCCATAAATGCAATCCATCTACTTGTTTCATATTCCATGTTTTGGGCTTGGTAGCTTCTGAAAGCATTTACAAATTAATTTTAAAAATTAATTAGTTTTACAAGGGATTTCATGGTAGACACCTAATGTTTTTCTATTTAACCAATTTAACCAATTACTTAAATTTCTTCTGATACTGTTACATTGCTGTCTAATACAGATAAATTTAGAAGCAATACAGCATCAAGAATAGAAGCCCAGCAACATAAAATCTAATATTTTTCTCTTAAAGTTGGATAGGCATAGAGGGTGGGTAGCAATTTCGATTATAAGAAAACATACATACATATACATGCACAGAGAGTCTGCACAGAACGCGCTCACATTAGCCAGATCCTCTCTGGTCCAGGTACAACTGGTGCTATGGTCTTGAGAAAATAGGATGCTTGCTCCACCTGGTCAAAGTGTGGTCTGGTGCCTGGCCTTTACATGGCTGAGTTCCTCCTCAGACTCAGCCTTCAGCATGGTGCTGGACATTCATGGATGCGTTTCCCACCAAGAGGCTATTGTTTTCACTATTTATCCCTTTCAGAGTCCCAATATTCAGCATAAAAGGACCTTGTTGGCCTTGTTGACCATGTCACACCTGTCCAGTGTCCCTTACTTATTCCGTATCTAAAGCCAATTAGCAGTTAATAGTCTAAAGTGTATTATCACCTTTCTATTTTCCTGTCCCAAAGTGTTAGAAGGAAATACAGTTAGTAAGAGTTTCTCTCTCATTTGTTTCTTTCCCAAGCATACCTAAATCTTTAGAGTGCAGCAGATGAAGTCCAAAGCTCTTGTAAACCCTCCACCCTAAAAAGTTATCTGGTTTTCTTTGTTTGTTAGCACATACAAGATTCATTTAATGATTTAGAGCCGGACAGATGCACTAAAAATCTCATTTGTCTGAGCATGCTTTTAGGTAAGCTTCACCATATGACAATTCCAAATATAACCAAACACCAATAAATCTTATAGAATATTTATGACCTATTTGTCATGCCTCTATGTAATTGCAAATGTGTTCAATTTGTTAATATTATCTAGAACAGTTTAATGTAATTTTTTCAGTTTTGTTAAATAATAAATATCCATGAGTCTGTAGTTAACATTTGACAAAGAACAAAATTCACTTTACCTGAATATACTATGAAATATAAAAGTTATTCAACTTCCAGTGAACCACTTGTGTACAGTATGTTAGCTGGAATAAGCTACCAACAGGAATATTTATTTTTACCCAAAGTCAAAAACTACAATCCTCCTTTTTATATTATTAGGAAGATCTGTTTTGCATCTAATTCTCAAAGAAGCCTCATAAATGAAGTCAAGTTTTCTGCTTAACTTCAGAACACTGTTCTTAAAAAAAAAATATTAAAATTTAAACATTTATTTTAAATTCAGGAGCAATTTCATGCAGTACTTTTAGTTCCATTGCACCAGGTTCCAACCTTTGTGTTACTTATTTTTTATATCCATGTGAATTTATTTTCATCAGATCATGCCTTACTTTGTTGTTTTGGTTTTTGATTTTTTTTTTCTTTTTCCCTTTGTTTCTTTCCTATGTCTTTGTTAGTGTTGCAAATAAATCAAAGCACAAATGCACCCATGAAGTCAAGGAAGACATAGTGGATCTCTAGTCCATGTTTACAAAGTAATATCCTAATATTCATACAGTGTTTAATTTATTCCAGTTCTTATGCCTGTTAATTTTAGCAATATTCACAAAAGGTTTTGACATGCAAGTAACGAATATTAAGACCCATGTTAGTTAATACATGTTAACACTGCAGAAGGCATATATATTTTATCAAGGTCCATTGTTTAAGATTATTATGTATTTGAAGTTTTGATATAACTTTCATATGGACTGATTCTCAGCTATCTGTTGTGCAATTTCATACTTCTTCCTCAAATTACTGTAGTAATGGACTTCAAGATGATTTCTACTATAATACCACTTTCTTTTTTCTTTTTTTTTTTTCCTTTTTTATTCTTGATCAGTATGCGTCATGATTCTTGCAGCTAATAAGTACCTTCTGGTTTTAGTCACAACATCCAAACCTGAAAGAACTCTCTGTGTGCCAATACAGAAGCTGCAATAGAAGCTCATAGTAGTACAGCTGCTGCTGAAGGAATAGCTAAAATTAAAAAAAACCATGGCCAAATCTGCTTGTTAGCTATTTTTACATTCTATTGAACAGAAGAGTATTCAGCATAACCAAACTATAATCCTGGAAGCCTAAATTCTGTAATTTCTAAGAGTTAATGCACATTTTCCTTTAACTAGAGAAGTACTTTAAAGCTGAACTGTTATGAGTCTATTTCCATTACTTATCTGATAGGGTATATTTAATTTTAATAACAGCAAATTCTCCTGCCGCAAATGAAAAGTAACATTAAAATTGCATACAGCTTTTACTGGTAAAGCCCACCTTAAAACAAATCTATCTTTTTCATTATGATGCATTGTTATTACTATCTCTTTTAGCCTCATTCTTCCCATTCTTCCTGTTCTTATTATCCTTCCTTGAAAATAAAGACAGTCTATCTGTTTGGGGCCAGCCTCAGCTATTCACAAATTCACCTTCTGGTTTTCTTCCACATAATAAGAACATTTAATAAAAGGCAAAACCAAAAGAGGCAGTGCTGTCTCCGTGCCAGTTTAACACATTACTCACTCTTAAGCCTTACTTAAATGCTTTGTTGAACTGAATGAATTTCATGACACATTCCGTACCTTCTGACGTGAGTCACACTCAGTCCTTCCACTCGATGCTGTTCTGCTTGGCATTCAGTGACCTGAATGCAGAACAGTATTACACCATGATGATGAGGTCACTAACACAGTGTCTTATTTTAAATCTTCATACTTGGTGCAGAACAGAGACCTAAAATAAGTTCCTGTATTTTTTAAGGGAAAACTAACACCAAACTCAGTATGAATTTCATGCTGTGTGTCTAAATCAACAAAATATAAAATGCAAAAAGTTATGAGGAGTAAAGCATAGATAGAAGGTATATAGAGGAGTCCACTATTGTTTATCTCTACTGTAGTAAGGCTTATCATTTGTAAAAGCATTTAAAACTGTCTTCCATAACACCATCATAGGCAAGCTGGCAAAATATAAGTTAGAGAAGTGCATGGTGATATAGACTGAAAGACGGTGGTAGAATCCATCTGGAGGCAAGGCATCAGTTTTGTACTCTGTGGTCAGTGCTAGGACCAATGTTGCTTCACAACTGCATTAGTGATCTGTGTGCTGGGGCAGAGTGTGTGCTTAGCAAATTTTTGTAGATGATATAAAATTAGGAGGAAAGGTTGATACATTAGAGGATTGTGCTGCCATCAGAGGGACCTCAACAGTCTGGAGAATTGGATTGAGAAAAATCTCCTGAAGTTCAACAAGAGGAAATGCAAAATTCTGCAGCCTGGGTGACCTGACTCCAGGCACTGGTACATGCTGGGGGACTGACTGTCTGGAAAGCAGCTTTGCTGAGAAAGGCTTCCTGTTGGACAGCGACCTGACCTGGGCTAGCAGTGCACCCCTGTGGCAAAAAAGGCCGACAGAATCTCGAGCTACATTAGAAAAAGCATTGTCAGTAGACCAAGGGAGCTGATCCTTCCTCTCTCTTCAGCACTGCTGAGGCCACAGTTCTGGATGCCCTGGTACAGGAAAGATATGGATTTACTGGAAAAATCCTGAAGAAGGCTACAAAGATGATTAAGGGATTGGAGCACTCTCACCCAGCCTGGACACAGGCAGGATTGACAGACAGAGCTCTTTCTCAATTTCATGGGTGGTGGTGCCTGGCCATTCACAGTGGAGCGGTTTGTCTGGATAATTCCAGTAACAAACAAGACTCCTGCATGCTAACTCATTATGTGACACACATCCCCAGTGGTCAATATCCAACTTCTTCAAGGAACAACTGGCATTCAGCAACATGAGACAGAGCAACAGAAATCTGTGATGCCCTTTACTGTGTGAGTAACCAGTCACTGGAACAGGTTGCCTCGAAAGACTGGAATCTCCATCCTTGCAAAAATTCGAAAGCTGTCTGGACATGGTCCTGAGCAGCTAAGAAAGGGGTGTTGAACCAAAGAACCAGCAAATGTCCCTTCCAACTTCTCTGATTCTGTGGTTTTTTTCATACGAGGAAAGGCTGAGAGAGCTGGGACTGTTTAGCCTGGAGAAGAGAATGCTGGGAGGGGAGACAGGGGGGGAATTTTACCAATGTGTAAAAATACCTGATGGGAGTGAATGAAGAAGAGGAAGCCAGACTATACTCAGAAGTACTCACAGACAGGACAACAGGCAATGGGTACAAGCTGACATGCAATAAATTCCATTTAAACACACAAAACTACTTTTACCATGAAATGGTAAAACCCTGGGACAGGCTGCCCAGAAAAGTTGTGGAGTCTCCATACCTGGAGATGTAAACAGAATAACTTAGGTTGGGAGGGCTCGCTTGAGATCATCAAGTCCAACATCCTTGCTACAAGAATGGTCAGGTACAGCAGATTGTCCTGGTCTGTTGCCCAGCTGTGTTTTGAGTATCTCCGAAACACCGTGGCCACTGTGGCTAAATTTTCCTTGTTCCAGACTTCCCCTTTCTCAGGGGCCTTAGATTCCTGAAGGCTGTTTTTAATAACAAGGACTGACACAAAGAAGGAATTGAGTACCTTGGCTTTCCTTATGTAGTTTTTCACTATTTTAATTCAAATTCAAGGTTTTCATATTAAAAATTAAAAAATATGCATATTCAAAAGCTTTTTTTGTTTTATTTTGTTCTTAATTCCAAAGACAAACATTCAGTTACATAAAAAAACCCAACTCACAAACAAACCAAACCCAGATTTTGCAAATGTCCTAAGTTTTTGAGGTTTCTTCCATTTCTGAGAGAGATAAAGTATATTTCAAATATATTTGACAGATATTCATTAACCTCCCCCTAAATTCAGCAGCAATAGATATTAAAAATAAGGAATACTCAAAAATTCTTATGGTTAGAAGGTTTTCTAACTGTTTAATTTCTAACTCCCTGATAATTCCACACATTATTTCTTATACTATCCATTCCTGCATAAAAATAATCACAGTCAAAAGAAAAGTGTTAAGACTTTCTTTAATCATCCCTTTAAAACATCAACTTCAATAATTTCCTACAGGACATCACTCCTAAATTTGGTAAGTATACATTTTTATACAATCATCTATTCTAGAATTTATTTAAAAACTGAAACTATAATTTCAGTGGAAAGCTTAAGTCTTCGGTCATGTATGATAATGTTTCAAATATATATATATCAATTTATAACATATACATTTCAAACATATATAATATATATTTCAAATAATGAGATTTTACTTTTGTGCAACAGGATCGCCTTGTTTACTCAATAGTTTATCACCCATCATATTCCTTAAGAATTTACTCCACTCATTTATTTTCCATTTTCAAACTATCCCTTTGATTTTTCTTGCTTAAACCGAGTACTTTGCCCTTGTCTTTACTGAATTTCATCTTACTGATTTTAAGCCATTCCTCCAATTTGTCAAGATTATTAAAATTACAGTTTTATCCTCAGAAATTGCAAACATTTACAGGTCCAAGTCACCAACAGAATTTATATGCACCGTTTTTATTGTATTATCTAAATCATTAATGAAATTGTTTAATTGAACCTATTAGGTGTACTGGATACCATTTGAAATGTTACAATAGTTTTCTTGTGAGGCACTGTTAACAACTCTTTAAAGCACAGGTTTTTTAGTGAGCTGTACAGTCATCTTACTGCTGTGCTATTTAGACCTCATTTTCTAAGTTTACTCATAAGGATGCCATGAAAAACTAAACCAACAAACCAAACAGAAAAAACAGGTACATTATCTTTCTCTTTTTCATCTTATGCACTAAACCAGAAATTGCATTGAAGAAAGAATCTAAATTTGACTTCATTCGTTCTTGACAAATCTACCAGTATGAGTACTACCAGAACACTAAAAAACCTCAGCGTTGTATCAGGATCTTACAATGAAAACAGCCATGCAAGCAGAAAACAGATGGATGATCCCTGCCTCATGACATTTACAACTTAAATATAGTACAGGACATGACAGATGCACTCAGACAGACAAGGGAATACTTAGAAAGAATAAGGAAATACTGGTCAGTAGAGAAGGAATGATCTGTGCAAAATAGCGGCCTAAATATCATTGTACTTTTTTTCTGATTGTAGATGTATTTTCATTTTATAATATATACACTTATATTTATTCCAAAATATCTGCATATATTTCTTAGTCTTTAAACATATTCGTAGATCTTTGCAGTCAAAAAAGCTGCTGCTAAAATAATTTCTCTGATCTGTCATTCTGCCCACCTCCGTCCCCGTATCATTTCAAACATGTCAGTAGTTTCCCATTATGTTCCAAGTCAAACTCATATCAGTTACTTGGTTAGCTTACTTCATATTACTTAACACCTCATCTTTACTTCCCACAATTCTATTCAAGGACAACAGCCTTTATTGCATCTCTATGTTTCTATAACATGTCATTTGACAGGATCTAGATTTCTAAATAGATCTTGAAAAAAGACAAAAAGTTATAGAATCATAGAATGGTTTGGGCTGGAAGGGACCTCAAAGATAATCTCGTTCCAAATCCCCTGCCATGGGCAGGGAAACCCTATACTAGACCAGATTGCCCAAAGCCCCATCCAACCTGGCCTTGAACACTTCCAGGGAGGGGACATCCACCATTTCTCTGAGCAACCTGTTCCAGTGTCTCACTACCCTCACAGTAAATAATTTCTTCCTTATATCTAATCTAACCACAAGAGGATTATATATTCTCTGCCAATATAATGAATTCAAAGACATGTCTCCACATTCCTGAGAAAGACATTTAATCTCTTGGCATATATAAGATGGGAATTCACCTTTATATGGATTTAAATGCAGCTGGAATATGTTACACAGTCCAACCTGACCTTATTTTTTATCTTCTCTGGGGACTTCTTGTTGGCTCTTATAGTTAGGATCCTTGTACACTGTGCACATCTAGTACCAGAAGCATTTTGGAGGGGGAAATGGAGGCTTTGAAATGGTATTTTTTATGTTTCTGCTGCTCAGAGAAATGTGAAAGAGACAAGGAAGGAAAACTTGTTAAGTTCTAATGCAGCCAGAATGCAGTGAAAGTTCATCCTGCTAAAGCATAGCAGAACTGGGAAAGACTTTTGGTATTTAGTAATTTTTAGTCCCATGTCTTGCTTTAGCAGAGAGATTTCTAAGTTAGTTCTTTATTCTGTCAGAACAATTATTATTTTTTTTTACTTTTCTTTTTAAGTTTCAAACTTCTACATTTATTGGACTTCCGTTTCTTTTTTCATTTTTACTGTTTGATGTCAAATCTTCCTAAAACAAAGAAAACCAAAGAAATGCATTAATTATAATAAATTGTGAAATACTACAATATTTTGCTAAGCTATGTCTATAACACTAAATAAAAGATGGCTTAGGACCAAACTTTGACCCTGAGGCTAACTGGAGCGTGTCCAGAGAAGGGCAACAAAACTGGTGAAGGGGCTGGAGCACAGGTCTTATGAGGAGCGGCTAAAGGAACTGGGCTTGTTTAGTCTGGAGAAGATGAGGCTCAGGGGAGACCTTATTGCCCTCTACAACTACCTGAAAGGGAGTTGTGGTGAGCTGGGGGTCGGCCTCTTCTTGCAGATAACTAGTGACAGGACTAGGGGGAATGGCTGCAAGTTGCGGCAGGGGAGGTTCAGGTTGGAGCTGAGGAGAAATTTCTTCTCTGAAAGGGTGGTTGGGCATTGGAACAGGTTGCCCAGGGAGATGGTGGAGTCANTAAACTGGCCCTATTTGGCTTGGACCCATTCCATTAAGAAGTACCTCTAAAGCAAATTTGTTCTGGAGAGTTAGTTGGAGATTTCCTGAAGACAGCCAAGGATTGAGACAATAATGAAGAATTGTGGATAAGTAGGTGACTGAGTTCTTGAACTCACCTCTTGGACTGCTGTTAATGAGATGAAGAGAAGTATCATTTTATGTAGTAAAAAAATGATTAATGTGAATATTAACCTGGAAAAAGTGTCTACTAATGTAGTGAACTTGTCTTTTTTTAATAGAGAGATTTTATGTATAATAAAACTGAGAAAATAAAGCTCATATTCATGAAAGCTTGATTTTTATTTTTTTTTTTGAAGAAAGATTCTCTGAAGACCATTTTTGTTACTTTTTCTTGAAGACTGCTAGCTGTTCTGACTAGGTCCCTTGAGAAACTATTTCAGTATGGAGACTGTAGGTACTGAATATCTCCACATATTTCTCAGAAAGGAATGAAAAAATATTACCTGGCAATACAAAATGTTTCTCCTTTCTTATAAAACTTCTAAAATAAATATTGTGTTTACATACCTCAAAGTATTCAGAACAGGTGAGAACAATGTGTAACTGTGTGTTTACACCATGGATCCTGCCCACAGTATGTCCAGTAATGGAATATTAGTGTATAACTTACTGTCACTTTTACATTTTTATTGGACTTTGATATTTTATGAAGAGACAAGAGACAGACACCAAAAGAAAGCAAACAAGCAAAAAAAAATTCCCATTATTTGTGAGCTGTGACACATACAGTTTGCTAAAAAAAAAGTACTCTAAAATTATATTAAGATAAGAGTTGGCTTAAAGCTGTACATCAAACACTTTTTGTCTGTTCAAATTTAACATTATTGTTACATGAATATTAACAAAATATTCATATGACAATTCTTTGTGCAGTTAGTGCCATATATAGGATTAATTGTCAGAGAGAGGTGGTATTTCTCAACAATGTGAATTAGGAGTAAATGGAAAGTTATACCCTTTCATTTTGCTTCAAATAAAAGGATCCTTAGTTTCTGCATTTCCTTTATCTATTTCATGTTTTAGTAAGGCAAAGTCCAACCTCCTCCGCAGGGTATTTTAGCTATGAGATCAGACTGAGTTGTTCAAGATTCATTCAGTTTGGTGGTTTTGTTTGTTTGTTGGGGTTTGTTGTTTTGTTTTGTTTTGTTTTGTTTTGTTTTGTTTTGTTTTGTTTTGGCGGGGAAGGGTTGGTTGGTTTTGGTGATTTGGTTGAGTTTTTTCAGTTGGTTTTGGTTTATTTATTTGTCTAGTCGAGTAATTTTTGAAAATTCTTGTCATGTACTCATGTATAGTGATTGCTGTGACTATAACTCATTTTCTACCACTATGCATGGCTCTGACCTCCTTTTCTGTACAATCTTTTCACCAGATTATCAGCACTGCAAGGAAGTTGAATTGGTATTTATAGCGATATGGACACAAGATTCCTAAATCTTTTTAAAACCTACAAAAACCCTGCAGGAAATGTCATCTCTTCTCTGGACTTCAAAGCCTATCAAATTGACCTCTATGTATTTCTAATCCTAGAGTGTGATAAATGCCATTGAACCTGTGGCTGCATTGTGTCTGTAGGGAATCTCATAAAATACCTGTTGATATGGACTGACACATTCAGAATGTATTCAGCTTGTCTAAGTAAAAGGTATCAGAAACATCTAATACTCATTTGGTTTGGAATCCACTGTATAAAGGGGGGGGATATTTTATTTTTTCCCTATTTAACTAAACTGATATTTAATGGAGGTGCTAGGCTGTACAGCTGGAGTTAATTTCCCCGTAGCAGCCCTCACAGTGCTGTGCATTGGTAGCAGCAAGGTGTTGATAACACACCAGTGTTTTGGCTACTGCCGAGCAGTGCCGGTACACATCAAGGCTGTGTCTCCAACCCTTCTTCCACCCCCTCAGCAGTAGGCTGGGGGTGGGCAAGATCCTGGGAGGGAACACAGCCAGGGCAGCTGACCCAGACTGGCCAAACAGATATTCCATACCATATGACATCTGCTCAGCAATGGGAAGCTGAGGGAGAGGG
>VWZZ01006834.1:72837-98638 GCA_013399095.1 Psophia crepitans
GCCCATGGCCTGGACAGGCACACTCTTCACTGGGTTGAAAACGTGGAGAGAGGAACCCACACTGGACCAGGTTTACTGGCAGGACTTGTGACCCCATAGGGTACTCACACTGAAGCACTTTATGAAGAACTGCAGCCCATGGGAAGGACTCATATTGGAGAAGTTCATGAAGTCCTGTCGGCTGTGAGAGGGATCACATGCTGGAACAGAGTAAGAATGTGAGGAGTCCTCCCCCTGTGGAGGAAGGAGAGGCAGAGACAATGTGTGATGAACTGACCAAACCCCTCATTCCCCATCCCCCTGCGCTGCTGGCGAGACAGGGGTAGAGAAATCTGGAGTGAAGTTAAGCCTGGGAAGAAGAAAGGCATGGGAGGGAGGTGTATTTTAAGATTTGGTTTTATTGCCTTTTTTTTTTTTTGTAATAAATTAGATTAATGTTTCTAAGTTGAGTGTTTTGCCTGTGATGGTAATTGGTGAGTGATCTCTTCCTGTCCTTATCTCAACCTATGAGACTTTCATTATATTTTCACTCCCCTATCTAGCTTTGGTGGGCACCTGACCTCCAGCCAGTGTTACCTCACCACAGTTGTGGGACTGGAACAGCTCATCTGAATTAAAGTTTTAGTTGCAGCCTGCAATTTATAGACCTTATAGATTCTTGGAGTTTAATGTGAAAAGAACAATCAGAACATATGGGTTAGTGTCCTATATATAAGTGGATTTCTCCAGTTGAAGTTATGAACCTGACTACATGCAAAGTTTGTAAAAAAGTACATTAATAATTCTTTCAGATGCATTTTAGGTGTTGCTGATGAAGTTCAAATATTCTCTAAATATTTGACAAGATAAGAAAAGCTTGGAATAATTATCATACCCTATAATTGCCAGGCAGATTCTCAGTAGTGTTACTGACAGGTAAACTTTCTTTCTCCATGCTATATAATAACTTTTTTTATATTTATTTAATATCACTAATCATATTTTGGTGATATATTGATATTTTTATTTGATGTCACTGGAATGATTAGAGAAAATTTAAGAGAACCTTATTGATTAAGCTTCAAAATCCTGAAATGCATGTTGTTCACGGTTGCTTTGTAATAATTTTTCTAACACATTTTCCACCATCTATGAAGTTTGTATTACGATAGTTCTCAGAAAGTTACGAACATTTTTGTCTCCTAATGTAAAAAATGTCAGCCCATCAACTGAATAATAGTAACCTATATTGCAAACCGCACCTTGGGGTGCATCAAGCATGATGTAACCAGCTGATCAAGAGAGGTGATTGTCCCACTGTATTCAGCAGTGGTGCAACATCACGTGGAGCGCTGTGTGCAGTTCTGGGCCCCACAGTTTAAGAAGGATGTGAAGGTCCTTGAATGTGTCCAGAGGAGGGCAACAAAGCTGGGATAGAAGGCATGTCCTGTGAGGAGTGGCTGCGGACTTTGGGCTTGTTTAGTTTGGACAAAAGAAGGCTGAGGGGTGACGTCATTGTTCTCTGCGGTTTCTTGAAGAGGGGTAGTGGAGAAGGAAGTGCTGAGCTCTTCTCCCTTGGATCCAGTGCCAGGACATGTAGGAATGGTTCGAAGTTGCATCAGGGGAGGTTCAGACTATTCTCTTACTCTCTTCTATTCTATTCTATTCTGTTCTGTTCTGTTCTTGCCCTTTTTAGATTTAACTTCTCCATATTACTAAGATAGTTTTGAATTTTAAAACTACACTCCAGAGTGTTTACAATCCCTACTGCTTCATGTAATTTGGAAATCTTTAAGTGCACTCTCTAACTCTATCTAAACTACAGCTGAACATATTCAACAGAACAAGTTCCAGCATAGGTCCCAGTGAATCCCCACTAGAAATGCAATCTGATAGCATAACTACACTTCAAGTAAAGTTATTCACTGATCATACACCCATTTTTGGTTACTTCATCTACTTCATCAGCAGTTTTTATGAAAATGTCATTTGGAAATTAAGTCCCACTACAGTCAAAGTGAAGCAGTTTCATTATTTCTTTTATGAGCTCAGCCATGTTTTTAATGAAAGGACTTAATTAAATAGGTTTGACACAGTCAGTTCTTGACCAATCCTTACTTGATGCATCCTGACAACCCTATTTTTATCCTTTTATATTTTTATTGAGTTTAGATATTTAACTGAATATTCATAATTCTTTTTTATTATTATTATTTTCTGCAGTGTTGAAGCTAAAGTAACTTGTTATTAATTAATTCCAGAGTCCTGTTTTTCTCACTTTTACATATAGGTCCAATACTTCTTCTAAACCTGTAACATGAGCAAGAGCTGAATAATATCATTGGTGGTTCAAATATTATTTTAGTTAGGTATTTACATACTGGAATTTTATTAAGGCATCTTACAATCCAATTTATGTAGTTATTCTCTAATTTCTTTCTGCCTTACTCAGGTCCATGCTACTATCCCACTGTTCAGGCACAACTCAACTATTATGTTCTAGAGATCAGAACATAATAGTCCATTCAGTGATCTTTCCTGTATCACCCATATTTATTATACTTACTAGTTAATTAAAGTACATGTAGTTCCTTTTATCCTCCTTTTACTTATGTTTGTCTATTGATCTTAAGTTCTTCACAAGTTGTAGTCAAGTTGTATCTCCTCTTTGAACTCCTAAACTTTATTCCCATGTGTTTGATTGCTACTTTTGATTTATTTATTTGCTATAACTTTAATTATATTTTTCTGACTACATTTTATGTTCAGGCTGTTAAAAGAGTTTGTGGTATATAGAAAGTTTCTTACCAGGCTTCCTCACTTTAACACCGAGAAAATCTACTATGTTCTCTTTTGAGTAATTCTTAGCTGTCCTTTTTATTTGGGTGTAAGTCAAGGAACAAATTATTGATGTGTAAGTTTGCAAGAAAAGAAAGTTACTAAGTAGCTATTGTACATCTCCATGGCCATGGTTGTCCTTGGTAAATATGAAGCAAAGCAGGAAAGTGTTCAGAAAAAAAATTAGGAGACTTACCGTAAAGGATGATGCTAACAAATAATTCAAAAACCATGAAGGAGCTGTCATATCACAAAACCAAATTTATATTTATCTAGTGGTATGATTTTTATATTTTTATACCCTCAGCATAATTTATCATGTGACCTTTTTAAAATATTGCAGTGAGACTTTCAAGTCATTCAGCTATTTCCTATTCCATTCCTAAAACTCCATACAAAATAGAGATACTTCATATATATATATATAACTTTTTAAAAAAAATTTATTTTCTCTGGCATACACTTATAGAGGTCTCCCACTTCACTGATTTTTCTACAAGGCAGAGCTACAAGGCAATGTATGTTCTAAAACAAGTGTTAAAGGCATACCATGTTGTGTAGGTGAAGATGTATTGGTTCCAGCTAGTTCTTCTAACTCAGCAAATGGTTGTTGGGATATACACTCCTGTTTTCTATTGTTTTGGAGGGCATAGGCATATTATGATTTAGGTTATTCATCACATCTTTGCTTTTTATTTATTTTTGGTTCTTTGAGTACAGGAGATTTCTATCATTTCTTTGCAACATGGCATTCAAATCTCAAAGGCTGGTATGTGGAACAGTCTTTAAAATGTTCCATTTCAGTCTAAAATTGACACTACTGAATAGGTCTGCAGACTCCACTGACTGTGCTGATTAGAGCACCACTAACAGTGAAAGGGAGCTTCAGCAACTTGCTCCTGTCTGAACTGTAGGAACTTGCATTTGGATGTATAGATCTGAAGCTGAATCAGTGTGTTCTTTGTTGGTGCCTTAGAAAGTATGCATATTTTTTACAACATGATTATAATAGCATTTCCTGGGACTCTAATGCCATAAATGAATAAGACAATGAAGCTGGCATGGCAGCATTTCCATCTCCTGCCTAATTAAATGAAGCATAATGGTCTAGTGATGTGCTAATTCTTTTTGGGTTTCAAGCTCTCACTACAGAGTACATTCCTCTACTGTCCAGTCTTTTACATGTGTGAGCAATTGCCAGATAAAATAGACATCTATCTTTCACCTCTTTCTTTCCCTTCCTTGCCTCATAAATATGTCTTATCCTTTCTAGGTAATAGAATATTATTTACACGAACTTGGTAAAATGCCCAGATTTTCTGCAGGTCCCATATGTTTGTTTGTGTATGTGTATTTATGTACATATAATAAAGTGACAGTTAATAACTAGTCTAATTTTCTAACAATTCTCCTGTGTTTCTAATTAGTCTTTAAGTCTATACAAAGGCTGAAGCTTTGTTCTTTCTTTCTTCAGCACAAAGACAAGAATTACAATACGGTGGGACTGAACTTAGTGTTTTCACTTTCCAGTGTCTGTTTTTCAGTCCTTATCTGTAACAGGAAAGTGAAATGCATCCTGTTTACTAACTTACACTCCTTATAGCTCTGACAGGGAACTACAGAATAGGGAAGTCTTAAAAAAACCCACCTCTCCTTTTTCTCCAAAGACCAAACTGTCTCACCTCACCAACTACTAGCAGGTATGTATACACATACTATATGTGTATTATATGCCTCTGGGGAACACCACTAGATACAGGCCTCCAACTAGACTCTGCACAGCTTATCACAACCCTCTGGGCTCTATCATTCAGCCAGTTCTCTGCCCATCTCACTGTCCACTCATCCAACCCACACTTCCTATGCTTACCTATGGGGATGTTATCAGAGACTGTCAAAAGCCTTGCCGAAGTAAAGGCAGACAACATCCACTGCTCTCCCTTCATCCACTCAGCTGGTCATGCTGTCATAGAAGGCTATCAGATTGGTCAGGCATGATTTCCCCTTAGTGAATCCATGTTGACCACTCCCCTTCTCAGAAATTATGAACTTAACCTTACCCTCACAACCACCATTACTACACACCATGCAGTTTGAGCATGTGAGACAGCTAGACAAACACACAGAGTTTAGAGTCCAAGCAGAGATAAGAAAAGAGGAAAAAAGACTAAGAAACCAAAATCCTTAAAGTCCTTTTGGTTTTCTTGAGGGGCATCTCTATGTATTCAGTTATATGGACCTGTATAGGTTAAAAAAAATGGATATTGATTTGAGAGAAAAAAGATTCAAAATTTTATTTTATTTTTTTCCCCAGGCTAGAAATTATTTCTGAATGAAGCAAAAATGTTAACTGAGCAGAAAGAAAATTATTGTGCTAGTTGTTTTGGCAACAGAAACACAGCACTTAATGTAAATACTAATAAGCCACTTCACACAGAGAAAGCTATTACAGAAAATGGAAAGGGCCCTAGATGTGTTAGCAACAAGAAGCTTTTATAATAGTTCCATTTGGTTTCAAAAAGAGGAAAATAAGGACTTGGTTTATTTTCAAAGAATAAGCAAAAGATTAAATACAGAATAATGACGTTTTCCAGAAAAGCAAATAAATTGTAAGACATAAAAATGCAATATTTGTTTGAATGTGGCTTGAATTTCTCTCAAAATCCATAGTAAAACCAAATTCCAAAATACAGATGCCTTAATTTTTATCTTTGTAAGTCAATCACATCAATTTCATGGGGATCAAACTTAACTGTGTTAAGTGAAAGAAACAAAGTGGAAAATTTTCAAATAAATAGATGAAAGAAAACCTTTGTTAGAACTCATGCCTTACTGTAATAATAAGTGTTAGAACAGAAATTAGTGAATAAGAGGTAGGAAAACAGAATAGTGAGCAAATTTCATTATTGTTTCCTGGATTATTCTTTTTTCAAGATAATCTTCTCGCTTAATTTCTTTCTCCTGTAGATGAAATAATATGTAATATTCTATTATTATAATGAAAAGCTCTTTTAAGTTATTGTTGTTGTTATTATTTTTCTTTTATTAGTGAAATTTTACTCTGTTTCTGTGTAGCAAAAAATAAATATTTCTCTTTACATGTGTGTTTTTTTAAATTATGATCACTGAAATCTAAACTGAAGGTTTTAGTAGATATTTAAATGTTAATTCTCTTCTGTATATCATAAAATCATAGAATCATAGAATGGTTTGAGTTAGAAGGGACCACAAGGATCATCTCGTTCCAACCTCCCTGCCATGGGCAGTGACACCCTACACTAGACCAGGTTGCCCAAAGCCTCATCCAACCTGGCCTTGAACACTGCCAGGGATGGGGCATCCACAGCTTTCCTGGGCAACCTGTTGCAGTGCCTCACCACCCTCGCAGTACAGAATTTCTTTCTAATGTCCAATCTAAATCGCCCCTCTTTTAGTTTAAACCCATTACCCCTTGTCCTACCACTACTTGCCCTTGTAAACAGCCCCTCGCCAGCTTTCCTGTAGGTCCCCTTTAGGTATTGGAAGGTCTATATTGCTAGGAAACATTTAAAAAAAAACCAAACCAAAATATAACTGAATGTTCATACACAAATGAAGTACAAATCTCTTGTAGTGCAATATTACTTTTTACAAGACTAGCTTCTTGAAGCATTAGTTTCAAAAAGAATTGTGCTGGGGTTTTAATTTATTGCTATTTTGAGAACGAAACAGATAATAAATAAGAACAATTAAATCACAAAATATGAAATTAATTTAAGATTTTTTTTGTATTGTTGATATAAAAAAAGTTGATTACTTGTCACACATCAGAATGATGATACTTATTTTTACCCTCATATGTCCAAACTAGAAGTGCAGATGCTTTGATTCTTTTTGTAGTTGGTTTTTTAGGTTGATAAACATCTGGTTCAGCTGACCTGACACACATAGAAAGGGCCCTGCATAAGTGCATTGCCCTGTTTCTACTATCGAGGGAGTCTAGCGAGACAATATGGCATTAACCTGGGCATGTCAGTCAGAGGACTGAATGTTGATGGACAAAACTGGGTTTGAATGGCTACATTTGGGTATATCTTTTCTGCATCCTATGAGACATGGACCAGACATTACCTCCACTTCACGTGCCAGTTTACCACTCAGGATCACACAAAAATTTCAGTCAGAGCTCAGCTAACTGCTCTCTGTCTCTGCACTGTGCCACTGGAGTTAGGCCCAGAAGGATGGAACCACAAGCCAAATTACTTGACCTAAGTCTGCGATGAGACTTAGGTCAGGAATTTACTTGACTTAGTTCAGGAACAGACTCTATGGACAGTGTTTCATGATCAAGTTGACCCTTGCTGTGAAGAGGCTAACTATAAGCCTCAAAACTGTCCATCCTGGAGTTCTGTAACCTTGAAAGAAGTAAGAGTTTCCCTAAAATGTCAGCAGCAGGTGAATTTGGGCTCAGTTAGAGACTAATTATAGCACACACCTGCCTGAGAAAGGCGAATGAAGGAGACCCTTGAAGACGTTGTTAAACATAATTTTCCTGTTCATCGTTTGCACAATGAGTGTGAGTAGCACAAAAAAAGTTTTCAGCTGAAAGTTAGGTAACTGTAGACCATCACCCAAATAAGGATTGCCATGCTGCTTAACAGGCATCTTTTTTAGAATGATGTCTCCCTCCAGCAGCATTAGATGACAACTTAAGTAAACAACAATTAATCCAAACTGAAAAATGACACTCTAGTAATATTATTATCTTTTTAAGTTTATGAATATTTATGTAACTTAATGTATTTAAAGCTCTACTGTAAATTAAGCTTTCTTAGAGGTTGGAAATAAAACTGTTTCCTCTGATTTAAACATAAGTCTAAGGTATCTGCATGTTTATTTTATTCCAGATTTATTCATAGCTGAGTAGCTTACTTACACTAAAGAAAGATGATACTGAAACACTTTCTAACTTCAGCTAGGTTTGTGGAAAAAGAACAATACAATTATCATATACAAGCAAAAAGATAAAAACCACATTCTTAAAAAAATCTGCATTAAAAATACATTTTATGTAATGTTTTAATCAGATTTCCTATTAATTTAGTTAACTATAAATATATTATTATAACTTTGATTTATTATTTAATTGATTTAATTGATCATTGTAACTATAACATGTAATTGTGTCCTGGATTATATAAATATCAGTATTCAAGATGCAAGATATTTTTAGTCCACTTGAAAATAACATTTTCATTTTAAAAAGTATAATTATTTATAGTTTTGATATTTAATACATATTATAATAATATAAATACTACATAATAGTAAGTATTATATTTTAATGAATTTAATATAATTATTATGATCGTTAATCTGAAGTATCAACTTGCTATCTCATCCAGATTAAGACATCTATTAACTTCAGTAAAAATTGCTCCAAAGTAAACTAATGAAGATTTAGTAAAAAAAGTAACAAAATTAAATATTTTGAAGTAATTAACAACAGTATAAACTGTTAGTCTCCCAATTTTTGATGATTTGGACTGTGGTTATTTTCATTTGTTCCTGTCAAGTTAGAACAATTGTCTATTTTTTATATCATTATGTGTAGATTTCTCTTAAGCTGTGAACAATGTGGCCAATGTCAAAGCTGCAAGAACTCCTTCAGTATGTGAAACATTTTAAGTACAATATTAGACTCATTAGTTTCTACAGAAATAGTTACTGGTTTATAAAACATGAAAGACTATTTATTTTCAGAAACACCAGAAACAAATATAGAATAGTGTGAACTTGACAGATTCAGACAGGATGCTTTTGTCGGAAAGATGTTGGAACATCCTTTTGTATGAGAAAGAATGTACATCACAGTCATGGTAGATGAGTGTCATGGTTTTACCCCGCCGGCAGCTGAGCACCACGCAGATGCTCGCTCAGTCCCCTTCAACAGAAAAGGGGAGAGAATCAGAAGAGTGAAAGTGAGAAAACTCGTGGGTTCAGATACAAGAGTTTAGTAAGTGAAGCAAAAGCCGCGTGCAGAAGCAAAGTAAAACAAGGAATTCATTCCCCACTCCCCATGGCAGGCAGGGGTTCAGCCATCCCCAGGACAGCAGGGCTCCGTCACGCATAATGGTTACTTGGGAAGACAAACGCCATCACTCCGAACGCCGCTGCCCCCCCTTCCTCTTCCCACCAAGCCCCTTATAAACCGACCACGATGCCATATGNCAAACCACAGCTCCATAGTGGCTACTGTGAAGAAAATTAACTCTCAGCTGAAACCAGGACAATGAGTTGATAGGTAAAAAAGGCTGAAAGAATAATGGAAGGTATGGAACAATTCAAGCTTAGAGGTTTGTAGTGATGACTGTAAGGCCAACATTTCACAAAACTGAAGTGGCTATTTGGTTCCTTGTTAAACTGCAGAAATTAGATTCTCAATTTATAAGACATTGCACTTTCTATGGCATTCCATGCCTAATAATTATGATTCTGGAAGTCAGAAAAGGATTCACAAAAGTGATATTTCTTGACTGAAGATGTTCCTTTGCTTGTTCATTTGCTCTTTGCCACCTCTCTGTCCCTTTAGAAAAGTTCCATGCTTTTATATAGTTTAATGTTTGGAGCATGAACTTGGAAAGTGAAGAGCAAGGTTCCAGGATCTCCTCCTGAGAGGACACTCCAGAAATAGTTCTCAAGAAAATACCCTCAGAAAGTAGGAGTTGTTGGTCTGAGCCATCAAAGTGAGAAGAATTTAGAAATCAGGAGTTAAAGATTAAGCTATTATTTTAAAAGTGTATACTGCCTTTCTATACCCCTATATACTTTCTATGTAAAATTTCTGTACTTGTGGGGAAATTCTTGCTCGATTGTTTATTTGAAATTCAATTATATTGGTGTGATTGGATGTGCATATTACATTGAGTCTCTCAGGGAATGTAGCTGAGCTGGATATCTCTCTGTTTAAAGTAAGTTGAGATTTACAGTCAAGATTTTTCCAGGTCTCCTGAGATGGTAGTACTTTTCAACTTATGTTGCAACAGCACTATGTGCAAAGTACATTTCTACCAAAAATTACAGTATTTGCAGACACAATGGCTCATAAGAGACCAAACAGTTTTGATCTTTTTGAATTTCTCAGAAGCAATAATTCAAAACCTTATTTCCACTGAAGATGAAAAAGACTGTTTATGTACATGAAATTGAATTTGTTCCTTTGGTCACAGGTATTTTGAGAAAACCACTCATGAAATACAGAGAGTAATCAGTTTATCAAACCTAAAAGCTATTCAAAATTAAGATAGTCAAATGTTTTAAATGTTTTCCGGTTTAGTTCTCTAATTACAGCCATATAGTTATGTTTCTTACTTATATTCTATGGTTATAATATTTATTAATTAAATGCAAATCCTTGTCTTACTGTATTTTGAAATTTCTGCCCTAACTCCCATTGTTTTATAAGTTATTTTACAAAATCTTTTGCTGCTTCTTTTTTCTTCTGATCTTGAAATGAACTGAATTTTTTATATATTGCTTAAAATATAATCTTTTGTTTGTTTGTTTGCTTGCTTGCCTGAAACTGTATCCTTTCTGTAGGTCAATTGAGTTACCTTGATGTACTATGTATAAATAAATAACAGTCATTAATTGAACAGTCAATTCTGGGTCAACATCCAGAAATATACATTGAGAAAAACAGGCTATCAGCTCTTCTTGACCACATCCCATTATTTTCTAACTTGTCATGGGAGTTGCCATGGTATTCACTGTAGTTTTCCCCATTGGTTTTGTTATCTAGTTTTATTTTAAGGTCAGATTATGAAATCCTTAGGCAGTCATTTCTCATGTGGATATCTTATACCAGTTAAAAACGATATAATACTTTCACAGTTCATAGGAGTAGTAGAAGATATGATTAATTCAAATTAAATTTTCAAAAATGAGAGCCTAATATTATATTAAAAGACTTTTTTGAAATCTAAATATATAGGCTGCCATTAAAGCAGGTAAACACATAACTACTTATTCTACTTGTATAAATCTGGATCCAGTATCTGTGATTTAACTTTACAAATGCAAGCAAAGGCCAGTTCCTCTTAACCTCCTACCTCCCTTCTACTACCGCTAACACTTACACAGCTGCTTCATGAACTAGATCTCTAAGTACATGGCATCTGACAACTGAGTATTTTATTTATTTTATTTTGTTTTGTTTTGTTTTGTTTTGTTTTGTTTTATTTTATTTTATTTTATTTTATTTTATTTTATTTTATTTTATTTTATTTTATTTTACTTTACTTTATTTTACTTTATTTTACTTTATTTTATTTGTTATTGGATTAATTCCCGAAACAAATTCCCTAACTGCAGGAGAAATACTATAGTCAGAAAAATGGATATAAAGAAGGGACTACTGAAGAGCAGTTTTACTTATAGAATAGAATCATAGAATAGTTTGGGTTGGAAGGAATCTCAAAGATCGTCTAGTTCCAACCACCCTGCCACGGGTAGGGACATCCTACTCTAGACCAGGTTGCCCAAAGCCCCATCCAGCCTGGCCTTGAACACTTCCAGGGAGAGGGGCATCCACAGCTTCTCTGGGCAATCTGTTCCAGTGCCTCACCACCCTCACAGTAAAATTTTTTTTCATAACATCTAATCTAAGTCTCCCCTCCCTTAGTTTAAACCCATTGCCCCTTGCCCTGTCACTACACTCCCTGACAAACAGCCCCTCTCCATCTTTCGTGCAGGCCTCCTTTACATACTGGAAGGCCACATTTAGTTCTCCCCAGAGCCTTCTCTTCTCTAGGCTGAACAAGCCCAACTCCCTCAGCCTGTCCTCATAGGAGAGGTGCTCCAGCCCTCTGATCAGCTTTGTGGCCCTCCTCTGGACACTGTCCAACACATCCACATCTTTCCCATACTGGGGGCTCCAGAGCTGGATGCGGTACTCCAGATAGTCCCCTCTCCAGTAAAGGGGGAGAATCACCTCCCTCGACCTGCTGGCCACACTATTTCTGATGCAGTCCAGGACATGGTTGACTTTCTAGGCTGCCAGTGAACACTGCCAGCTCATGTTGAGCTTTTTATCAACCAGTTGTAGAGCTCCAACAACAAGTGAATGTCCCAAACATCCATCTTGAATGAGGGAGTGTCGACCAAGGGCAGAACCTGTGGAGGCAGGGTGCTGTCCTGGGAGCCCATCTCCCTATTCCTGCAACATGCGGAGAGAGATCTCTGCTGCTCATGTGTGCCCATTATGGCTCATTGCTCTGTTAGCCCTGAAGAGATGGGCAGAGAGACCTCCAAGACCTCTGCAGCCCAATGACTCATTCCTGAACATTCTAGAACATTCCTGAACAGGAACCGACCATTATCAGTGGTTCACGAAACCCCACCTGGAAGGGATTGGGAGGGGAACGCTGGGTTATAAAGGGGTTAGACAAATGGTTTCGGCGTGCACCCACCACCTGAGGACTGCAACTACAAGCACTGAATCCTCGGGATGGTGAAATCTTTCCCTTTTCTTTCCTTCTGTCTTTCTTTTCCTCTCTGCTACTGTCTTTGTCACTAACCTCATTTTCAGCACATTGGGGTAATATTGTCACAAGTTTTGCTGAGATATTGTCTTTTGTATTTCTGCCGACTTTTAAGTATTGCTATAACTTTTGCCAAGCCACTACCTTTTTCGGTTCTGCTGGGTTTTAAGTAATATTTTGCTTTATTTGAACCTCTAGAGAAATTGTCATTATTCCTGATTATTGCACAGAGAATTAAAAAATTACCTTTACCTTACACCCACTGAGTGGGATGGGACACCAGTACCCCCAAGTCCTTCTCCTCAGGGCTGCTCTCAGTCCGTTCTCCTCCCAGCCCGTAGCTGTGCTTGGGATTGCACCAACCCATATGCAGGACCTTGCACTTGATCTAGTTGAACTTCATGCAGTTTGCATGGGCCCACCTCTCAAGCCTGTCAAGGTTCCCCTTGATGGCTTCCCTTCCCTCCAGCGTGTTGCTCACACCACACAGCTTTGTATCATCATCAGGCTTGCTGAGGGTGCACTCGACCCTACTGTCCATGTCACTGACAAAGATGTTAAATGGTGCCGGTCCCAGTACTGACCCCTCAGGAACACCGTCACTGAAATCCACTTGGACATGGAGCCATTGACCACAACTCTTTCAGTGCGTTCATCCAGCCAATTCCTTATCCACCAAGTGGTCCATCCATCAAATCCATATCTTTCCAGTTTAGAGACAAGGGTGTCATGTAGGAAAATGTTAAATGCCTTGCACAAGTCCAGGTAGATGACATCTGTCCCTCTTCACTTATCTGACAATTAAGGAGAACAGAGAACTGCATCATAATTCTAAGTACATATATTATTAGGGAAAAATCTTAGTCTCATTAGCCTTAAAAACTGGGAAGTAATTATTTGTAATTATTGCTTGGATGAATCCCACCTTCATGTTCTAGCAACTCGAACATTCAGGAATTAAGTGGATCATAAACCTCACTTAGTGCTATGTGAATTTTTTCTGCAAGTATAGGATACAACGCTTCAAACTAACCACATGCATAAGGAACTTCCTATAAACAAATATGAAAGATGGTCATCGACAGTAGATTAAAATAGGCAGAAAAACATGTTCAAGAAGGGGAGCAAGCACAACTTTGACCTTTTAGCTTTTATTTTAAAAAGTGACAAAAAACGATTCAGATGTTTTTCTCCCCTTTACCCTTTTTTCCACTACTCAGGGAATGTTCTACTTATGCATTCAGAGTTTTTGTGTCTGGGTTTGTTTTTTTTCCCAAACCACTTCTTAATTGAAGAAAAGATAGAGAAACCTGACATTTTTATAAGAACAGTGACTTTGGTTTTGTAATATTACAGATCAAAACTGAAGTACAGTAAACTCAAAATTCATCAGATGAATAGGGTTACAGCAGCCTCAGGATCATTAGTCATTAGATACTCTAATTTTGTGTGTACTCTTCTATAACTATTAATTCTTCTGGGCAAAAATTAGGTTGACTCATCCTTAATCCTTTTACACATCAGGATGTTTCTCTTTAAAAGAGGAAAACTTTATATCTTTTTTGTGAAGGAAAGCTTCAGCCTCTGCAGACTGAAACTGTTTCCATCAATTACTGATCTCTGGTTCAGAGAACTGCATTCCTATCTCTGGCTACAGACATGAGACAGAGGCTAAAAATCTGAATATTTTAAAAACCACTGGATATTTGCTGAATTTAAGAAAATCTTAAAAGCTGAAAGTGTGAGTTTTGTTAAGAAGCTGTGTGATTTATCACATCTCATATCAGCTACACATCTACAGTACGAATATCTACAGCTGATCTAACAACTATACATATTTATTTTTCAGTAGCCCTGTGTTTTAAATAAACAATGTGAATACATTTAGAAATACATAGAACACATAAAAACATATATAAAAACTATGTACAGAAAGATGAGTTATTTTTTCTCTAAAGAAAGACCACACAAGTTATTTTAGGCTTGTAGCTATAATTCTTTAAATTTCAGTTTCCTACTGTTCTTGGATACTTGGGGTTTTTCTTTCTTTTCTTATTATATAAGTGTCATTCATGTTTAAATTATTCATGAAATTGTTGTTCTGGAAATGTTTTTGTGCCTGACCATTCAAATAATTTCTTCTTTGTTTCCATGTTTGTCTGAAGTCCTGTAGTGATAGTCAAGTAAGTAACCCCTTTATTTCAACAAAAATTTAGAAACTACAAGTTGACTTTAAATCATCATGACAAAAATATAATTGGCCAGGAACAGCAGCCATAGATACTTTTTGTACGTACAAGATGAAAAAAGCATTAAAGTTAAAAATTCAAGCACTGAATAATTAGGAATGCCTATATTAAACTTTCCCAGGTAATATAATACAGCTTCAATGTAAAAATCTGTATTACTTAGTCTTTATTACAGCACTGCCATGATACTTTTCTATTTCACTGTCATCACAATATTTTTAAGTGTTTTGTGTGCACTTCACAAAAATATTGATGTAGAACTTGAAGAACAGGAAGTGTTTTTAAGCTCTGAATCCCATCTTCACAGTGCCAGCTACCCACACAGTAATCTGTTTTAAATGAGAGACAAAGTATTCCCTCACTAAATGGCCATGTATGTATGTCCCCTTAGACAATCACCCAATGAACCCAATACTCTGAGCTCTTAGGCCGTAAGGCAAGGTCAAATTTGATTTTACTATTTTAGAAGAAAATATTATTCCAGTGAAATTCATTTTGGAATAGGACACCTACAGTTAGGTTCCTAAGGTATTTACATCTATACTAAGTGTATAAATTCTTATTATAGTCATGTTAGATTTAGTAAACACAGTTGTTTGATCAGACAAGTAACTTCCCCTAAAAGTTTAAGGCTTGACTCCACTGCTGCTGTACAGGATGAAGTCTGATACATTTTTAGGCACCTTACCTGTAGGCAAGGAATGCCGTCATGGAAGCGGTAAGTTCTGTGGTCAAGCAGTAGGTTGAGGTGAGTTCCCAGAGCTGGGAAAACCAGAAGAAGACTGCAGAGACCCACAAGGAGCAGGCAGCTCTTGCTGGCGAGGCTGTCATGTCTTGGGCATTGCCAGGAGCAACCATGGCAGATTTCAAGGAATCACAGAACTGCAGAGGTTGGAAGGGACTTCTAGAGATTATCTAGTCCAATATCCCTGCTAAAGCAGCATCAACTAGAACAGGTTGTACAGGACTGCATCCAAGCAGATTTTTAGTATCTCCAGAGAAGGAGATTCCACAACTTCTCTGGGCAGCCTGTGCCAATACTCCGTCAACCTCACAGTAAAGAAGATTTTTCTCATACTCAGATGGAACTTCCTGTGTTCCAGTTTGTGCCCATTGCCCCTTGTCCTGTCCCTGGGCACCACCTGGCTCCTTCCTCTAGACATCCACCCTTTAGATATTTATAAGCATTGATCAGATCCCTTCTCAGTCTTCTTTTCTCCAGGCTAAACAGATTCAGCTCACTCAGCCTTTCCTCATACCAGAGATGCCCCAGTCCCCTGATCATCTTGGTAGCCCTTCACTGAACTCTTTCCAGTAGTTCCTTGCCTTTCTGGAACTGCGGAGCCCAGAACTGGACACAATATTCCAGATGTGGCCTCACCAGGGCAGGGTAGAGGGGGAGGATAATCTCCCTTGACCTGCTGGCAACACTCTTCCTGATGCAACCCAGGATACCATGGGCCTTCTTGGCCATCAGGGCACACTGCTGGCTCATGGAGATCTTGTCATCCACCAGGACTCCCAGATCCTTCTCTGCAGTGCTGCTTCCCAGCAGGTCAGCCCCTAGCCTGTACTGGTGCCTGGGGTTGTTCTTCTCTAGGTGCAGGACCCTACACTTTCCCTTGTTGAATCTCATTAGTTTTCTCTCAGCCCAACTCTCTGACCTGTGTAGATCTCACTGAATGGCAGCACAGTCTTCTGGTGTGTCAGCCACTCCTCCCAGCCTGGTATCATCAGGAACTTTGCTGAGGATACACTCTGTCCCCTCATTCAGGTCATTGTTGAATATGCTGAATAAGACCAGATGAAACACTGACCCCTGGGCACAGCACTAGACACAGGCCTCCAACTAGACTTTGCACTGCTTGGCACAACCCTCTGGGCTCTGCAATTCAGGCCGTTCTCTACCTACCTCACTGCCTACTCATCTGACCCACACTTCTTGAGCTTGCTAACAAGGATGTAATGAGAGACAGTGTCACAAGCCTTGCTGAAGTCAAGGTAGACAACATCCACTGCTCTCCCCTCATCCACCCAGCTCGTCATGCCATCATAGAAGGCTATCAGATTGGCATGATTTCCCCTTAATGAATCCATGTTGACCACTCCCGGTAACTGTCTTCTCCTCTGTATGGTTATTGATAACCCCCCAGAATCAGTTGTTCCATCAGCTTGCCAGGGATTGAGGTGAGGCTGAGGTTTTCCATAATTTATCAGCAGTCCTGGCTATCAAGGAGGTTCCTTCTGACTTGGAAGTTAGCCAGTGTAACATCCATCCACAAGGAGGACCAGAAGGAGGATCTGGGAAACTACAGGCCTGTCAGTCTGACCTGGGTGCTGGGGAAGGTTATGGAGCAGATCATCTTGAGTGCTATCATGCAGCATGTACAGGATAAGCTGGTAATCAGTCCTAGTCAACATCGGTTCATGAAAAGCAGGTCCTGTTTAACTAACCTGATCTCCTTCTATGACAAGGACACCTCACATAACAGATCATCAACCTGTGCACACCTTGTGCAGGTACTTACTTTTTCTCCAGGAGAAGGGTCTGGGCACTTGCTGCAACCTCCAGCCTGCATTGATGTCTCCTTCCTTACCACTTCCAGCTGGGTGGATGTGTCAGACATTTCAGGGGGGATGTTCCCTGTAGAAACAGCGGGTTCAGCTCTGAGGTGAGTGCCCACCATTTCAGCAGAGATCTAGAGCACTTCCCTGGGTTCAAGAATATCTAAGGAACCTGAAGGTGCACAAGTCCATGGGATCTGATGAGCTGCCTTCACGGATATTGAGAGACCTGTGGGGATGAACTCAGTATCCATCATATTGGAGAAGTCATGGTAGTCCAGTGGAATTTCCACTGGTTGGAAAAGCGGAAATATAACCCCCATTTTTAAAAAGAGAAAAAAGGAAGACCCGAGGAACTACAGGCCTGTCAGTCTCACCTCTATGCCCACTAAGATCATGGAGCAGAACCTCCTGGAAAGCATGCTAACACATATGGAAAATAAGGAGGTGAATGGTGACAGGTAGCATGGCTTCACAAAGTCAAACCATGCCTGACAAATTTTTTGGCCTTCTACAATAGAGTTACAGCATTAGTGAAAGAGTGACTGATGTTGTTGACCTGGAGTTGTGCAAAGCATTTCACACTGTCCTGCATGACGTGCTTATGTCTAATTTGGAGGTACATGAACTTGAGCACTTGGATGGACCACATGATGGATAAGGAATTGGTTGGATAATTGCTTGATGTCCAAGTGGAGTCCTGTAACAGTATTGGGACCATCACTCTTTAACTGTTGGTATTAATCTACACTTTGTCATCAACTTGGACAGTGGGATTGAGTGCACCCTCAGCAAGTTTTCTGACAACACCAAGCTGTGGGGTGCAGTTGATATGCTGGAGGGAAAGGAAGCCATCCAGAAGGACCTTGACAGCCTTGAGAGGTGGGCCCATGCGAACCGCATGAAGCTCAGCAAGGCCAAGTGCAAAGTCCTGCACATGGGTTGGGGCAATCTCAAGCACAACTATAGGCTGTGCAGAGAATGGATTGAGAGGAGCCCTGAGGAGAAGGACTTGCAGGTATTGGTTGATAAGCTCAACATGAGCTGGCCATGTGTGCTTTCAGCCCAGAAAGCCAACTGCATCCTCTGCTGCATCAAATGAAGTGAGAGCAGCAGGTCAAGGGAGGTGATTCTGCTCCTCTACTCTGCTCTTGTGAGACCCCACCTGTAGTACTGTGTCCAGTTCTGTAGCGCTTAGCACAGGAAAGAGATGTACCTGTTGGAGTAGGCCCAGAGGAGGGTCACAAAGACAATCACAGGTCTGCAATAGCTGAGGACAGGCTCAGAGAGTTGGGCTTGTTCAGCATGGAAAAGAGAAGGTCTGGGGAGACCTAATTGCAGCCTTCCAGTACATGAAAGGGGCCTACATAAAATCTGGAGAGGGACTGTTTACAAGGGCAAGTAGTGATAGGACAAGGGGTAATGTTTCTAAACTGAAAGGGGATAGATTTAGATTAGATATTGGGAAGAAATTATTTCCTTTGAGGGTGGTGAGGCACTGGAACAGGTTGCCCAGAGAAGCTGTGGAGGGCCCATCCTCCAAGGCCAGGTTGGGTGGGGCTTTGGGCAATCTGGTCTAGTGTAGGGTGTCCCTGCCCATGGCAGGGGGTTAGAACTAGATGATCTTTGAGGTGCCTTCCAACCCAAATCATTCTGTGATTCTGTGATTCTATGATTCCATGGTTCTTGTCATTGATCAGGACAAAATCTGAACTATCTACAAATAAATAAAATATAACCAAATTAGAGTATTCACATAAGTGTATGCACTCTTAAAATATATTTACACTTTGCTACATACCACTGCAGTTATCTAAATGAGAAGGATATGCAGTAGATTGGTATGACTAGTCTGATAAGAAAACAGTTTTCCTGTATTAGAAATGTTATGTTTTGGTTTGTGTTGTGGTTTTGCTGTTTGTTTTTTGCTTCTTTTTTTTTGTTTTGTTTTTTAATGTAAAAGTAGTTCCCATTCTTATTTAAGATTTTTTTTTAAAAAAACACCCCACATTATTCATAAAATTCAATCTGAGGGAAAATAAGCATTTTAAATTAATAAAAATTTTTCAATATTTAATCATAAAACTATTATGCACTTTTTAACCATGTTTTAAATAATTGATCTGCATTACATATGACAAGTGGTTTGCTAAAAAGATGCAGCAACAACAAGAAAGAACATTTCAACAATCCTATTTTTTTTCACAATACATTTTGATAGTTTTTTGCCTCTAACATTTCTTGTAACAGTTTCTCTTTCATTGAATAAGAATCGTTCACAAAAAGCATAGCAAACAAAATCTTTATTTTGGCCAAAAAAGCCCTTTCATCTTTGGCTAGAGCGAGCTTTGGCACCTGTAACCCTTAACTGTGCTGGGCAGATGGTAACACAACAGGACAGGTTAGGAAGCCAAGTATAGTGAAGTGATACCAGCTTTTGCTGCATGTTATGTGATCACCTCACCCTGAGACACTGTGGAGATTCTTATATGTGAAATGGTCTCAGCATCTGTGGTTCCTTGAATCACAACTTGGAATTCATAGCAGCCAAGAAACAGGATTTATTAAGTGTAGCTGAATCTGGAGGACTTCAGGACTCAGAGGATTTCTCTTTCCCAGCCCACTACAGTAGAAAATAGAGTCAAATTGAGTGGGCTTAAAGGCACAGCGGGTTACTTCATCACAGCACAATGGATTCATATGTTTCTGCACTCCTAGGTGCAGTCAGTGGTGAGGCTGAGCATGTCTTCCTGATAAGCACACATATACGTGCACGCATGCACAGCAGTCACGGCAAGTCTTGCAAATAACACAGAGTACGACACCTTTACCAGCATCCATGTAAACCCAGATAGCACTCACATAGACATGAAAAATGGAGGCCAATGTTGGGCTTACTTTTAGGCTGATCAGGATGGATGACCCTCATTTTCCTGATTCACAAGCACACTTACATTCATAGATCCCTCAGATACTAGGACTAACTTTAAGTCTGTCCAATGTCTACGCTTAGATCATAGGCTGCTTATGCAGTCACTATCTCTCACTATGTCGAGTTTGCTAGTGGTGACACACAGAAGTTTGTGTCTATGTTGTAAGTGGTCTCCAGACTGTGGTCCTCTCCAGTTTCTGCAGTCCCTGGTTTCCTCGAGGGCAGCAGGACCCTTTGTTGGGGGGAGGGAGGGTGTGTGTGTCTCTCTCTCTCCAGATATTGGTAATTGCAGTTCATATCCTACTGCCTGAATAGTCCAACTTGAAGTTTGCTAGCTGTTGTACACACACACTCACAGCAGGGAGCTCAGCCATACAGAAAAATGTTCAGGATATTCAATGAGAAGGGAGGACAGATTGTCTCAATCAAACACAGGGCTCTGTCAAAGAGGGGTACCGATCAGACTCTGCTTACAGTCACCCATTCCTTTTAACTCTTTTCCTTCTGTTTTCCTGCGGTTGTTTTTCCTGTTCCACCTCAATCAACCTTTTTCCCTGCCTTTGATCCTTACCTGAGACATTCCATTTTCAGTTTTGTACAGTACCACAATTCATTTCCTCACTGCGTTTCATAATAAATCATATAGCCCTTTATGCAGTAATCCCATTTATTTTGCACGGCGTTTCAAAGAGACACTTTCTTTCCTTGAACCTTTGGTGAGCTTCACACCAGGGATAATGGTCTAATCACTGTCCTTTGATGGTTTTAGGAGTAGCTGATTCAGTTCCTAGGGTCTGTGGTCTGTCGTTGTTTGTCTGATCCTAGCTGGGTCTCTGTGTTTAACTGGATTAGCTTTTAGCCAAGGAACCTAACATTCCATATAGGGAGCCAAGTTACATTGAAGTGAAACCAGAATTTACATGTTACAGCAATACCTCACCATGAGACACTGTAGAGATGCCTTTATCTAAAATGATCTATGGTTGCCATGCCTTCAATCACAAGTTGGAATTCGCAGCAGACAAGAAACAATTGCTCTTCATAAAATGCTTTTCATACTGGAAGTTAGCACAGTGAACTAAGATTAGCATGTTCTGTGGTGATAAATCTTACCAAGGAAGACTTGTAGGAGAAATTATATATGATGAATTCAAATGAATCATGACAAAAAGTCTGTCTGATTCTGTGAAAGAAGGAATATGCTGGAAGTTACTGTACCTCCATACAAGGAAAATCCTGCTTGGAGTGCAGGGCTATCAATTAGATGTGACTATCAAAATCCATAACTGTGGGCCTGGGATGAGTTAGTTATGATTTGGATCCTTCTGCAAAGAAAACAGGGAGCAATATATTTAACCATATATGGGAGAGGAGAGGAGCCATCCCCTGATCTGAGCACATAAGGCATGGCTTTTGTGAAAGGCAGAGCCGAATGTTACCAAGAATTATTTTTAAAAGTTGATAAAGAAAACTGCGATTCTGACAGAATCCTGAGTAGCGGTCCCTGCACTGTAGCAACTAACACTAAACTTAGAGTATTCAAAGTCGAAGAAGATTTCTTCTTTCTACAATCCTTTTTCCTGTGAGAGTTGTGTTTTTGTTAAGTTATCTGATTAAGGGTAATCAGAACAAACACAAAGGCCAGGGAGGATCAAGGGAACAGTGATAGCCAAGAAACCCTTGTAACCCAATCAGTGCAAATCCAGCACCTTGAACTAGGTACTCCCTCAGATGATTAAAGGAGGATTAGATCATTGTCTGTGATGTGAAACCTATCAAGATGACTCAACTAAACAAATTCTCTGAGACACCACACAAAATAAAGGGCATAATTGCCTCAGGGGGTATAGGACCATTGTGGTTTAAGATGAAATTGACAGTGTGGAGACTAAATGGACCTTGACACCAAAACACTTTAATCACATATACATGCAATTTTCAAGAATTACAGAACCATGTCCCACAGGTGAGGTGGTAGGGTTCAGAAGACAAAGTGAGGAGGTCAGTGAGATGGTTCCAACTGTGGGGTGCACAGTTCTTGGGCTGAGCTGGGGGTGCCTGGAGTGTCTCTTGGATCCTTCTGGAATCTCTTAGATCTTGCTCTCCCACCCCTGACAGCTTTCTTGGAGTCACATTGGGCACCATAAGGACAAGGATGTGGCAGAGAATACCTAGTTCCTGAAGGCCCTCTTTTGCATCACCTAGAACGTAACAACTGGCTATCACTGTCATTTGTACTCACAATCTGCCCATCTAGGGGGTTCTTGGGAGTCTGCAGCTTCACAGTGATTGACTAATTGTTTAAAGTCAAAGTACTGTGATTCTGTGATAATCCTCTATTATTATAGCTAGGTTACTCCTTTATCTGGTGGGGTTAGGTTCATGTGCTCACACTGCTGTCAGCGAGGCCCAGCTGCCACAGCACACGGACTTACTGTGAGACACAAGAGAAGCACTAAGTTTGAGATTGCTAAAACTTATCATGGGATTTTTAGGAATGTTTATATAACTTAATTATATAATACATATTTGTCTATATCATATAATATATAGTTGGTACAACTATATGCAATGCATATATTTACATGTACAACATGCAGTTTATAAATATTTATAATTTATGTGAATTACATAAATGGTTACTTTAAGATACTTATATAATTTCTATCATGCATTATTGTGATTAGGAATTACAGTTGTGATACAGTCATCTCTTCACATGGAGTTAGTTGCGGGTAGGCAAGTGCATTCATGTGACGTAATGGCTATACAATTTGGGGATCCCAATATATGCTGTAGTTATACAGGTTGCTTAGGAATGAGTTTGAAATGGATTTCTTATGTAAATATTAACATAAAAAGTAGATCACTAAAAATTGTGGGGTTTGTAGCATGAGATTAATAGATCTGATGTCACAGTGTCAGGTAATTTGCTGGCAGGTTTTTTTTATTTGTGTAGTGAGAACTGACAGAATCATTTTTGTTACACTCACCTCCTCATGACAACTGCTCAGGAAAACTGTTATTTCCATTATTAGCTGGAGGTGACAGTGCTAGCAGTATATAGTGCTGCCCTAACTTTTATCTAAGTTAAGGTTTTGAGCATGGTTTTCTATTTTAATCATTTGTATATTGTTCTCTTCTGTGTGACAGGCTAATGATGAGAAACATCCAGTTTGAATCTTTTTGGTTAAAACTATAAAAAGATGTTTCTTGTTCATAACATTTCTGCTAGTAGAGATTTCTGCAGAAAAATACTGAATAAAATAGAAAACCATATAATATGTATAATAAATATAACTGATTAATTTTTTAGACCTACATAATTTAATAGATTTTTTTCCATACAGATATAAGAATATAAACTTTTTTAATTCTAAACAATTATTATATGAGGGAAATGCATATTTCTCTATTATATTTTATAAAACAGTTTTATGAAAAAGTGCACCAAATTTCCTTATTTTGAACCAGCTACAAAATCTTGCACAGTAAGATTGCCTCATCTTAATAGAGCATAAAAGAATAATTTTACCTATGTGCTAGTTATGGAAGTGCTTGATGCTTACAATAATGTCATAGCACTGGTCACGTTCCTTTCAAATATTCTATCACTTCATCAGGGTCCTACATTTTTTCGGGAGTGAAGTTCGAAACCATTGGAGGTGAGAAAGTCTCTAGATACTTGCCCATATTGTCCCACATTGCATACTACGTATCATCCTGAAAGGGTAAATCTGAGCAAATAATTAGTAGCATAGTTTCCATAGGCAAAAAAGATCTGGGCTTCATTAATTTTGTTGCATATTCTTCCTCACTAAGGATCAAACCCTTAGTATATTGATGTTAATGATAATGATCCAGATTGTTTCCTGGAACTACGACTACAATTGCCGTGTATCTTGAGCAATCACTTAATTTTCTGTATTGTCTTCAGATCAGTTATTCTACATATTGATTTTAAGTTAATACACATGTTCCTATTGTATTTCAAATTTGATGAGGTCCAATATCATACTGTGTGTTACCTACTGAGGCAAATTGCACTCAGCCCCACGTTCTTCCAATAACATCTTTTAAACTACGCTACTGCTATGACGTGACCTATATATCTTTTTCTTTCCTTTAGAAACCAAAAGATCAGTTAGTTGGGTTTTTTTCACCACAATTTGAAATGAGGATACAGTGGCTATATGTGCCCAAATGCAGGAAATAGTACCAGGTTTGTTGGTAAAGCATATGCCTTGATAATAGAGACCAGAACATTTGTCTGGGATGATAAAATTACTGCCTATATGATTTTTTCTTTTCATTGTAGGAATTTTCACAACATAATGTGGCTCAAAGTCAGGCTCCGTTTCAACAAGTTCAAGGTGTGAAGTGAATGTTTCACACAGCTCTGCTCCTTAGCTCTGGTATAAGAGACTGGGAAGCACAGTGTTATTCGTAGTGAGAAGAAGCTGCAAAATCAAATTATTATTTGTATGAAAGTGGTTTCTGTAGAAAAATATGTTCATATAATGGACCCCTCTCTTTCAAAAAAAGCCTGATTGTTGTAATATTCTAGGACTTCTAGATTACATTTCTTTTTTTATGCCGCCTACAATAAATGCAAAGACATATTAAAAAAGCAGAGCATTATGGAAGGGGCATTAAGAGTCAGCAAGAAAAAATGGATCACTGAGTGAATCACAAAATCCTTGAGAGATTTTTTTTTGTTGAAAATGGTGAGGTTTATATTTTAACGTAACTTCTGCTGTCACCTTCTTGATTGATGACAATTGAAAAGAGGCCAACCTTTTCCCCGAAAGAGCTGTATATGGAAAACTTTATATGGAAAAGTACAATTATGTCTGAGTCACAAAATTAAATGAATCATCTTAGGACTCTTCAGGTGCAACTACAGCTCAATAGCCAGCTCTTCTCTAAAGGACAAGAGTGTTTTGAGATAAGGGAAAAAGTATTGGTCATGATAAAAACCCACATGTTTACTTGACAGGAAAGAATTTAAAAAAGAAGAGTACTTTTTTTGACAATTCTCAGAGCCTGTCGTCTTCGTAACGAATTTATGCTTCAAATAAACTAAAGTAAAACTTCTGCAATTTCATTATATGCATTTAGGTATTTCTAAGGAACACAAATTAAAAGTGGTTCTGTTTTACAAGGGTTTTTCACTGTATTCATCTATTCTTTGGAAATATTTTTGCTACTCCCTTCCCCTCTCCCCACTTCAGTGACACAACCCAAGCAGAAGCAGGGCAGCTCTCTCTCAAGGTGCCAAGACAGCCCTGCCTGGCTGGAGCTAGTTGGAGCTGGTTGACCTGCCACGCTCACATGACAGCCACTTGGTCCAGGAGCACAATCAGCTGGTCAAGGATAATGGCCTGACAGATCTCAGGGCTGGGGGTGGAAAGCCCTTTGTAAAGGTCAAAAGGAAGGGGAGAAGTGCACCCCCAGAGCCCTCTGGGGAACCCCGGGAAGAGGTTGCTGCACCTGCCATGGGCACCCTGCTCCTCCAGGGGAGGACCGCAGGGCACCAAGTTATTGTATCCTCCCCTTCCAACAGGCACATTCGCCTGGATAAAGTCTGAAATTGTCAATCTGTGCCCCTGAAGGACATTGGAAGGACAATCACAATAACTAGTGACAGGACAAGGGGGAACGGCTGCAAGTTGCGCCAGGGAAGGTTCAGGTTGGAGATGAGGAGAAAATTCTTC
>VWZZ01006835.1:614-45315 GCA_013399095.1 Psophia crepitans
TGGCCAGGCTGGGGTTAATGCTCAGGCCCGGGCCAGGTGAGCCGGGCCGGGCCGGCCGCTATTCCACACCATGTGATATCAGGCCCCTATAAAGGGACTGGCCCGGGAGGGGCCCGGGGCTGCTCCGGGACTGTCTCGCTGTGGGCTGCGTGTCTGGGCCATCGGGTCGGTTGTCAGGTCGTGGGTCGGGAAAGTGCTCCGTTTGTTACCGCGGTTGTTTACATCCCCGGATAACTACTGTGGACCTACTGTCGTTCCCTTCTCCCTTTGTCGGCCCATTAAACGGCCGTTATCTCAACTCGAAGCCATTTGCCCTTTTGTTGCCTCATTCTGCCCCTGGTTTTGCTGCCGGGGCGGTGAGCGAGCGGCTGCGTGGGGCTCGGCTGCCAGCTGGGGCCAAACCACGACAACAGCATATAAACACACTTATCACTGGGATCCCTAGACTTTAACAAATAACAATTAGCTAACTCTCTTACCTGTACAGTACTTTATGTTCCTGAAGGCCTCCAACACTATTCCAGCGCTGGCTATACATTTTACCAGTTTATGGCACCATGATTTGGGTTTTGAAGTTTGATTAATTACTTGCACATAATCAGATACTTTGACCTTCCTCATTAGTCCTTCCCCCTTGTTACTACATTAATTTTATCTGCAGCAGAATTAATAGTATCTGGCTAATGGTTATTTGCTTTAATATATATCAGCTGTCACTTTTAGAAAATAAGGACTCAGCTAGCATGAGTGCCATGTAATAAAACAGTGATGCTTTTTCCATAATAAATATCAGAGGTCCATATTTTAAAGTTTTCTGAAAAGTATATACCTGCTAGCTGATGAATTCAGTGAAATTTTCACAGACCACTTCACATAGAAATAAATAAAATAAATACAAGTGCTCAACTTCTGCAAAGAAAATTATGACACATCAAGCTGGAGCTCCCTTACTCTTTAAGGTCTCTAACTCTGAAGCATGAACAAGAATTCACAGAAAATATGGTCAAAAGAGACAGTGATATCTTGAAAAATCACAAAAAGAAAAGGACACAGTGACTGGCATATCACGTGTTCGTAAGAAGAAATATGATGACACAAAGAGGTAGACAGCAAACATCTTTTTGGCAAGTCAGTAAGATAATACACTGAGATCTCCTTGTCTTTCAATATTGTTCACTTACCTACAAAACTATGAGGACAAGCAAAGCATTCACAGGATTAAAATTTGTTTAAAACATGACAAAGAAAAAGTCACTTGCATGTACAGCAACACAGTCTGATAGAATAAAATTGACCCAGAAGTCTGGGAAAAAAATTGTACTAAGGTTCTGACATTCTATTGAAAAAAATGGAGCCAACTGCATTCAACATTAATGCAAAAATTGAGCAAACACTCATATGTTTAAAATATACACATTTCTGTACTCATAATAAAGCCAATGGGATTATATGAATGCATTGTGAGTTGGAGACAGATGCGTATCTGCTGTACTGAGACCTAGAAGCTAGTTTATTTTTGAGCAAATGGACTAAAAACATGCTCAATTATGAATATATCCTCAACTACAAAACACTTCTCACAAGCTGCAGGGTTTGATGTCTTTCAACTTTTCCTCTATCTACCTTTCCCAAAACTTCTTACTCCCCCAAAATACCTCACCCCGATAATATGAAAGGGCTAGAAATAAGCCTCCAATATTTGAGAGCTAATTTGCCTTCCAATAACATGCTTCTTTCGAGTGACCCTCGTGCACTGTATGTTAGTGGAATATTTTCCATAAAATCTGAAGCAAGTTCTGTAGGGAGAAGCATCATTAGCCTAGTTGAAACAATTGGAAAAAGCACATGAGCCTGCAAGTTCAAAATCCTTTCAGCAGGCCTGCCAAAACAATCAGTAAAACGCGTGATACTTAGTTTGCCATAATTAGGCTTCAGAGGTAACAATTAAGTGATCAGAACATTCACACCCACGCCGACAAAAAAGAAGCATGCATGATATGAATTCATTTTCTCTGAACCTGCTTGTCAGCAAATCATTACTGAGCAGGCATGTGAACACTGCATTTTGGCAGGGATTAATACTAAACACAATTATCCAAGATATTTGTCAATTATTTGGAAGTAAACGTAAAGTCATCTTCAGTATAGTGCTAGATTACATAAAATTGGTCAAAATAGTTTACAGTGAAGAGTAAAGTACAGGAAAAAGTAGGAACATGGACTGGCTAGTCATCTGGGACTAATCATACCAAAGACATTTTTGAAAATTGCACAGTTAAGGGCCTTATGCCGTATCTGCTCTTATGAGGGACTGCGTGCAAGGAACCTTTGATGTAAGACCCTGCAGTTACGGTGGACATGAAATGAGCTATCAGAGCAATAAGAACTAAAGCAATCTGTGATTCTGTAAACAGAACAGTAATAATAGAAGTAGGGTGTTTTTATAAGCAGAAGATGACAAATGTTAGAACACTATATACAAACCCAAGGACCAATACTTACAGCTACATTGGAAAACTAGACTACAGAAAATCCACAGAAATTAAGGGCTAAAGAAATGCTTTATATATCTGCAGATAAATAAAACTTGTTCTTTTTAAGTGCAGAAAAATGCTACTAATGAACAACTGAAAGCTAAAACCAGAGAAACCTATACTGAAATTAAGATGTAAGTATACAACTGTAAAATTAATTGTCTGAACAAGCCATAAAGAACGGAAGGCATCTCAAGGTTTTCTGATTAATATTGTATCTTGCATAACAAGATGTTAAAAGCTAAAGTGCATCACTGGTACAAGTGAAACAAGATAAGTTATGAGAATTGATATTTTTTCACTGATTTTTGCCTGTAAGGGTCTGAAATAAACACATTATCGTGAATGATCTAGTGATGGGATGGCTTCTATCCCTAAGTTTCATGAAACAACATAAAAAGCTACCCACGCAATGTACTATATTCCAAGCTATCTGGAAATGGAGAACCATCAAAGCCTAACCAAACTTAATCAAATGTATTAAAGGTTTCACTACAGGTCTGGATTTTTCACAGCAGGCACTCAAGTAAAACATGTCTTACTGTAAAGACCTATACAGAGATATAAGTACCACTATAGCTACCATCATAAAGCCTCAACACAGAAAGAAGGCTAATAATGCAGTCAAAGGGCTAGTAACTTTGTATTTCAATTAAAGTTGGAATGGTGGGGCTGAGGAAAAAACCCAAAAAACTAAGTACTATTCAACATGGTTTATAACTAGAAATAAAATAGCTTCTTGCCACGGATTGTTCCAGATGCTTTGTAGATCAGGGCAAGAATTCTCAATGTACAATGCAAATGTGTTTGGTAACTGGGATGCCAGTGAAGAGTTCACCCACAATATCTAGAAGGTGCTATTTCTTTTAAAAGGCGTATTTTAAAAAAATCAATTTAAGTCTTCATATTGAAGCTAAGGGAAAACAAGCATAAGAACAAAAGAAAGTAAGAGAATTACCAAGGCTAAGCATAAAGAAAAATAGAGGTGTGTTCTCCTAAAATGGACATGGTTGAAAGAAGTACTTCATGCAAGAAAAGGGCCAGTACAGCCGCCAGAATTTGTCTTGATAACTACTCAAAATTTGCAATTTAAGTTTAAAAACTGGCAGAGTCATCTGTCCTGTCAACATATGTCTAAGTCTTCTCAGGTCAGTTAATACATACTCTAATTTACATCCCATGACTATGAAAAACAGGGCTATCTACTGTTGCAGAATCATTCCCTGGTGCAGGGATTATATGCATGTGTGACACTACAGGAGAGCGAGAAGTTAACAGAAAGTTTATTAATTAGAGCAATTTAACTTAAAATGGATTTTGTGTTCTGGTATCTAAATGTGAAAAAGCAATCAGAAAATGTAAGACAAACTTTTTTTTCTTTTTAAACATAAAACACCCCCAGTTATCTGTAATTCCATACAAAACCACATTTCCTAGAAACATAAGGTCTGTACTGTAGGTCGCTCCATTTTGCCTAAGGTAAAGTTGTAAAGCTGCTGTATTTCACTAAGGTTGTAATGACAGTTTTGAGTGGATTGAGAAGTGATAAGAAACACTGCAAAACTGCCAGAAAAATAAATCAAAATTCTGTGTAATATTGACTTACCAAGAAATTACTTTTTCACACTCCTTACCAAATATAGCACTTTAATGACATCTCAATACTGTCCTCTCTTTCTTACTTTGCAAATTATATTTTCCTTCTCCAGTACACTTCTCTCGTTTTAGCTCAAGTCGCCTACAGAATACCACACAATTTCAGCAGGAAAGCAGATAGACATGGGGGTAAACTAGCAATTAGGTCATGAAAAAACAAGCACTGTAAAATAGCTACTGCTAATCCGCATGAGATACATTTACTCAATTAGATAGATGGAACTGTTATTATGAACTCGCATTCCACGCATGGTCTCTAAAATTAAAAGGAATGGGGGCAAACAAAATGCACATTTGGTGATTTACAACCTTTCTATGCTAATTGTGAAGTGACAGTGTAGAAAAATATAATGAAATAAGCAAATTTACAGATGCTTTGCAGGCAAGCTTTAGGAAAAAATTACATGGGGGTTGGTTTGTGGTTTGCTTTTTTTTTTTTTTAACATAGACGCATTTCTTGCTCGTCTCTTGGGAGACTTATTTCCTTTTTAAAAAGTTAAATGACAGCTCATTCTGCTGCCCAGCAATAGCAGCTATGGCTGACCAAATTAATTCCGTGCCAAATTTCAAACTCCGCGAATCGCAGGTGGTGACTGTCAATCCTTCCTCACTGCCACCAAGCCTACTGAGGGAGGGCAGGATGCCAGCCAGCGAGACTGGTGAGGAATGGCCGCTGCTCACGCGAGTGATGTTGGGTGAGCAGGCAGGCATGGGGCGTCACACACCATGTCACACCCAGCCGGAGACAGGGTGGTGCTGCTGTGCGAGGCCACGTGTGACCTGGACGGAGAAGTGTGCCAAACCCACACCTTTCACATGTGGGCACTGCTACTGGAGGGAACAACAAAGAAAAGTGACTCTCGTGTGACATCTGGCAGAGGAGAAACACGGGAAAGTTCACACGCTTTTTCAGTGAAATACAGGAACACGCACGCTGCAGTTTTAATGACGTTGTACTTTCACTGGCACTTCTGTTTTCAAAAACCAGTCGTTTTAAAACAGTAGTTCACAGATTTCAATGAAGAATGTATACCAGCTATTCTGAACAATGGCAATACGTTACTATCTGACAACTTAACAAGTTTTTAATAACCCGAGTCAAGACCCTTTTCAAGGGCCCATTTTGTGGTAGGTATCTCAAAAATAATGGCAGGCCACCCTAACAAGCATTAAATGCACTATTTTGCTAGATTTGGCCTGGGTCCACGATGCTCACTGAGGTGCAGAATGTTATCCATTTTCCCAAAATAGATTCAGCTACAGATAAGTTGGGAATTATCGCTGAAACTGGATCTCTTTGCTGAATTTTCAAAATGAAGCTATTTTGTAAATATAAATAATGCAGCTGTATTTTAAGTGCCTAAAGCCTTACGCATACTCAAAGCTAGTAAGTTATTATAGGGTACTCAATGCACTTGTCAGAATAAAGAAACTTAAAAGCATGCACTTAAGTACAGTAAATAAAGCAAGCAAGCATGCACAAACACAGACAAAAAAACTTTTTAAATTGTCTTCAGAAGAGGGTAGGTTTAATCATTGGCAAAAGCTAGTAACTGAAAGAAGAAAAGGAAAAGTCACCTATAATTATTCTGAATACTTTATTAAGGCAAATGCTAATTGCCTTCTCTGGTCTTTTGTAAGAGTGTAAAGACTTTGAGGCATTTATTTCAACAACAGCACAAATCCATCTCCAAAATCTGCATCCATGCTTTGGAAATTCACATTATGTTCCATTTCTATCACAAAAATCAACTCAATACGCACAAAAGAGTTATTAAACATACTATTTTAAAAAAACATGTACAAAGAGAATACAAGAATGCTCAAAACACAAGAGGTCACTTGTGAAAATGTATACTTTGAGATCTATACATTTGGTATTTACCTGTCCTGTAAAGCAACATTTCTAGCAAAGTATGCTTTTGTTGCTACCATGTGAACTATCACCTGAGCTTTATGCTTCTATAGGACCAAGCCAGCAGTCTGCAGCATAGTCAGTCACAAAATTAAAAGCTTATTTAAATTTAACAGCAGTACAGAAATACATAAAACATTTTCGAAGATTATAAAAATGTACATTCACATACATCCTGTGTAGTAGGTATATCATATTACATCTTTGTTTATTAAGACAGTGGTAAAAACTCACTCTGAAGTGTTTCAAGTTCAGCCTTAGCCAGGGCATCTTCTTTCGCCTTCATTTTTGTTGCTTTATATTCTACATATAACTGTCTGGCATCCTTTAAGAAAATGTTGCAATGGCATTAGCATTCTCATACAAACAAGTTATTGCAATGGCTCTGTTTTAAGTTCTCGATTAACCTCTCCAAAAAAAAATTTGTTTCCTTCAGTTACAGTAGTTTTCAGTATAGAAAGTATTTGTTTAGAATGTAGAATTTTTGCATAGTAAAGGTTCAAATGTAACAGTGTTGATATTACAGACTATGATGCTCATTGACAACCTGAAAAGCAAAATGGTTAGAAAAACATTTCTGATCAGTACCTACAGTTTGGTAAGAGGCCATGTACCCACTCTGCTCACATCAGCAATCTGGAAGTTCAGGGAAAGTTTTTAATTAGTGTGCGCAGGGACAAACCAGGGCAATTGCTAGGCAGCAGTCATCTTTGTGTGAACTCCTTATAGTAACATTAACTGCATGTTCCAAACGCCAACTTGTTCCCCCCGCTTTTTTTTTTTTTAAACCAACTTCTATATTGCTATTAAAAGTGTTGAAAATATATATTAAGCTTTTTCTCCAAGAATAGACTAGATTAGATTCTAAACTGAAATCTACTTGGCAAATTTACACAAAGAACTAGAAGTCCTGTCACAAATCCCACAAAAAGTTATACATTTCCAAAATCTGATGAATTTGTAATTACAGATTTGCATTGAAAGCTTTCCAATACAAACAACCAGAATGCTGAAGTAAGAGGTATGGAGAGTTTTCTTCCTCTCACTTACCAGTTTAAGAGATTTCTATACTCATTCAAAAACAATGAATCTATAATAGAAATGCTGAAAAAGACAAATTATTATTTATCATTTCCAAACAGGCAGAACTTCTATTGTATTAAATCAAAATTAATTATAGCATTAGATAAACCTAATTTTAGTTCTTTATAGCCAAAAATAATTTTATTCTTGTTATTACATTGATGGTCCCACTTTTTACATATAAAGGGAGATTTAAATTTTAACATAGAGTGTATTGTAAAACCTCAGTAAATATTTTTGTAATTTCAACTCTACTCCCATAAATTTGAACAAAACCTCATTGCATTAAAAATGAAATAAGACATCTTAGAAAATTTTGAAAATAAAAACTGAGTTAAACAGTCATTATTGCTGCCTTTAATGGTGGAAGTCATCCAAACCCACTGCTTCCTGCAAGGATACCATGACACAACAGTTGTTCTTTGCGTTATACTGGCATCTGCCCCTTCAAAGGTACTTGAGGGAGGTGGGACAACACAGAACGGAAACACGATCCAACTCTGAGCAGAACTTCGTAATGGTTTAGACAACTCACCCACACAAGTCAGTCCGCTTGAAGAACAACTCTGACAAATTCCCACAAAAGATCAGCAGGGTTTTATCTCCCCCTAAAATACCTTTTCTTACTCTCTGCTTGTCTTTACATTTGGGTACTGGGAATGGGAAGTTACATTTCTCTGCCAGGTTTATGTAGCACATCACAGCATGCAGAAGAAACTGTAAAGACTTTACCTAACTTCTTGCTGCTGAAACATAGCAGAGGAGAGCATCTTACAGTTTTGGTTTTGAAGATGAGGAAGAAGGAGGTTTTGGTGGTTTTAGAAGAATTGGGACTAAAAAACCCCGTGTGTAGCACAAGAGGACTACCATTAACAGCAGATAGGAAGGCTCTGAGGAAACATACTCAGTTTCTGTGTTATAACATTGAATGATAAAATCAGAACCAGTATTGTTTCTCTTTTCACTTTACCTGAAATATGAATTCCCTACCACATATGGAAACTTTCCTCGTATTCTCCAGATTTGGACTATCTGCATCATTAACAGAAACAGCCATAAATGTCATGGTTAACTTCTGCTGCAAGTTTGAGCCGTTTGGGCTACATGACATACACAGGACTCAGACACACTGATATCCAAAAAATGCTTTTGTTTAAGGCTACGATTTCAAAATGGCTACAATTAACCAGCATTTAAATTTAACCCATTTGACACTGAAAGCCAATATTTGATGCTAAATTCTGGTGTAAAATCCATTATTGCTTGTGGGATCTCCAGACAGCAGGCACTAGGGGGTAACTGTCAATCTCTCCAGCATGTCAATCATGAAACAATTGGAAATGTGGCTCAGATGAAAATGAGACACAATAGCTGAACAACAAAGAAAACTAGTCAGAAGCATGTAAATGAAATTTAGTAGTATTGTTGCTTTATAGATATAAAATGGATTATCACTGCAAATGGAGTACTATCCAGGTAACAAAGGCAACATTAGTCTTTTATCTTATTAATCACAGTTTATTATTATGGCTGATACCATAATCACAAAAAAGGGAAGACTGCACATTTTGAAGTACACAAGAATGTACACATATAAAGCAAAGCAAAAAAAAACCCAACAAAAATTTAATCAAAATGGATTTTGAAGATTTGAAAATCAAATCCTTCCCACAAAACTGTAAGAAATAGTTCTACAGGTTGTAAAGAGAAATTAAGACACACCTGAGCAAAGATTTTCGCCACAGACACAAACTACATGTGTATTAGACCTTGTAAGTCAAAATGAAAGAAACACTGTAAAGCAGTTGAAAATAGGACACTCTTTGAAGAAAACCTCTGTCTTAACATAAGCACATTTGAATGTATTCCTCATTAGTTTTCAATAGTATCAGTCTAAACAGGAATATTCATTTTCAAGCATATTCAGTTTTAGTAGTATTTTAAAATAGATTATGTTCAGAATTTTTACTTTTCCGGAGGGATATATTTGAGCAGTCATATTGCCTCAATGCAAACATTTTGGTAATGCAAACACCTTGGCAGGGGGGGTTGGACTAGATGATCTTTCGAGGTCCCTTCCAACCTCTACGATTCTGTGATTTTAGGGCCCTAAGAACACTGGCAATATAGATATAGGCTCTTCCAATCTAATGCTCCTTCCACAAGATTCAGTAATGATTTTTTTTTAATCTTTTCCCAAACAGCTCAAAACGTGTGCAACATCAAAATTTTGTACTAGATGTTTATTACCTATTGAAAGTGAAGGGTACATAAGAAAAGCAACATTTTTGTCCTTCTGGAGGTGGAAAGGGACAGAGGAAAGAGGCACACAAATACAAAGATTGGAAGTGTTCTAACTAAAAGCTCCAGCTTACCTTACCAGAAATATTTTGTTCTCATTTGCAAGAGTTTGAGAAATTTTTAAAAAAGAATGTCAAAGCAAATACAAGACTTCTCTTCACCATCAAAGCAGTAATATGCATGGAGTTAAGCAAAAAGAGTAATGAAGAAGGCTAATATATGCTGGTTCATTACACTACAATTTCAAAAATATACACTACCCAAAAAGGAACAGAATTTAGAAAGTAATGTATTAGCAATTTTGCTTTTAGTATTTCTAAATTATATTTAAACTGCCATGTATAGGAAGCTCCTGTGATTACCCTCATATTTAACTAAAGTTTTCAGAAAGTGTTGTGGAAGAAAAATAAAATTGAAAACACTTCATTAGCATATTTTTAATATTTTAATCACAATTAAAAACCAAGAATACTGAAAAATTTCTGTACTTCAGTTCCTCTTTATATCAGTATTGTGTCCTGTCAATAAATTTGTTATTGCCAAGACAAAGTTGCACTTGATTTACACAGAAATGCAGAAATTCTTGATACTGAAATTTTAAGGTTATTTTTTTCTTTGGGTTTTGTTTGGGTTTTTTGTGGGGCTTTTGGCTTATTTATTTGTTTGTTGTCTTTAAATCACCAGATACAGTAGTCCATATTTATTCAAACTGTACTAATTCTGCAACTAAAAACTTCAGGTCTGAGTAGGACTCAGCCACTCCAGCCTCTCCTTGACTTCTGGGGAGGGTGATGAGGTTTTGTTGGTTTGTTTGCTTTGTGTTGGTTCCCCCCACCCCCCAGTTAATCTTCCTGGCTTTCTGGTCTAACTCAGAAAGACTAGAGATTAGGAGAAATAAGGCAAACATTGGAAACAACTTGCTGTATTGGCCATACGTGAATCTTCATTACAGATTTTGTGATAGAATCAGCTTCACATTTGATTTCTCTGGGCAAGGGACTGATACAAACAAAATGCATCTGGAAACTTTCCCATAAGCATACTTAAAATCAGTACATTTAAATAATTTTCTTCGCATTAATTCTTATTAAATCAGTTTATAGACTTAAAGAGAAATATTTGTATGAAGTTCTTATACTAATCTTTTGTCTTTTGTGTACAGTGTTCTTGTACAGTTTGTACAAAAAACAGAGAGAAAAAGGTGTCAAATTAAAATTACTGCAACATCCAATCTACGATTTGCTATTTCTACGCAATAAAAATGTCAGCCATTGTATCACAGCAAGAACACCCTTTTGATGGGTTTATAAACTAGAAATATCATTGTGTTTTGTTAAGAAATAATGTTTAAAAAAAAAGTTAAACATTAGGATTTGTATTTCTCTGGCATTTTTACGTTTACTCGAAGACAAACTAGTGAACAAATAGGAATCGCATTACTTCCTCCTTCATAATCAGAAAATCATGCTTTGACCCTGGAATAATACCAGGTGTGGCCAGGCTCTTCAGCTGCATACAGCCAGTGGGCAGTTGAAGCATGCTTCCCAAGCCTCAGACGCACGGGGTGACCAGCAGCAGGCTGTGCCAGTGCAGTATCTGCTGGGTATTTATTCCACATCCACACTGGTGAAACAAAGGCAGCCAGAAGGACAAACTGACACTAATGGTCCAAGGGCTCCCTGGGACCCATTGGCACCCTGTGAAGCCTCATACCACAACAGAACAGTACCCCTAATTGAGAGCCAGTACTGCCTCATACACTCAAGCCACTCTCGGAGCTACACTCCTCTAACGGATGTGCTGGGATACACAGACATACAGTAAGTGATTTGAAGGAGCAGAACGAAACTGGCTGCCACAGAACAACAGGCAATTAAAGGCAAATTTATTTGGTGTTCTACATTTACTTAAAACTTTTACTATGCAGGAAAGCACATTTTGTCTCCAGAGCCTCAGAGAGTATTCTGTTAGATGCAAATTATTTTTGCTCACTTACATACACTCGGAATACTTGTTTTACCATTCACTCTCCTCTGACCTGCTTCTAAGCTTCTAATTGACCTCAGGGTCAAGAGCTTCATCCCTACTTTGGTTCTCCCAACAGCTGCGAAATAGCAAGAAACAGAGCAAATGGGCAATCACTCGTGCCACACATCCTGCAATTGCTCGCTCCCCACAAATTATATCAACATTGGTGCTGTACAGTAAGTTGGAAGATGTCAAAACCCTGTGAAGCTGGAAATTAAGGAGATATTTATCCTTATTGACTTGAATAAATCCCTTTAAAAAAAATCTCTTTAAGGCAAATGTTATTAAATGCAATAAATTTTATTTTAATGTCACATGATGGTTTTAGGTAAAGTCATATGTGAAGGCAAAACCAACCCACATAAATGTTTGCTGACCTAATCAAATCTTGCTTAAAAACGAACTTTGCCAAAGATGATGCCCTGCTGGCAAAGCCTCTTGAGTTTAATGACACATTGCCAATCCGTTTAAGGCCAAAGCTGAACCATCTCTAAACAGGTGTTGAAGTGTAATCATGGATTAAAAGAAAACCTGAGGAAAAAATGCCAAGAAATTAAACACCTCTGGGTCACAAGTTTGAATCTATTCCAGGCTACTAAATCAGCTACAGTAATTACCATCTGGTAGTCTACATAAAAATAAATTACTGGCCTTTTTGTTTTAATTCACTTCATGCTACACAAAGGTCTTTATAAACAAAAGTTTCAATTGTAATTGAAAGCTTTGTTGATAATCTCACCAGGTTATACCCAGTGCAACTACGTACTGAGCTCGAACTGCCTTCTCATTACTGGCGAGCCACCAAAACTCTTCCAACAGTTCACTGCTAGCGTGTACACACTACATGGACGCTATTACAGCTACAAGATAATGGGAAACTTTATTTTCATAACAAGAATCTACTTACGTCTGAAAGAAACAAAAATGCTTTCTGCTTCATTACATTCAGGAGAACAGCAGGCTCATAATTTAACTAATAAAAATTTCTTAGTGTTTATTGGCATTAATGAAGTTGGTGTAAAAATAAAGACATTCATTGCTACACTTCACCAAAACAAGGTGGAAAAAAAGTAGTTGACAGGAACCCTAACACACACTCCTATTTTCAGTTTTCTGAAGGAAATATTTTACAAACAATAACACTTTTAAGAAAGATGACTCTTCTTGAGTTGTATGTCTGCACATCCAAACAAAAAAACCTCTAGTTGGCTGTTTTGGGAATAAATTGCCATTTACATATGCCTCTTCTCCCACAAAAGAAAAGTATACTCAACACAACTGTCTGTTCTGTATTACATTCACCATCTAAACTGAAAATCTTGGACACTATGTTTAGCTGGTTTATTTCTTTGTAAGAACAATTTTCAATAGGTATTTTAATTGAGTTTTGTTTCTTTTCTTTATTTTTTCTTATGTTTTAAATATATAGCCTTCTTCCAGATCATCCTCATGAAAAAGTAAATTATAAATGACCTTAGAAACAATTTGCATTCTTTATCTATCTTTTTCTTGAGCCTACATTATAAGAATTAAACATAGTAATGGTCAATGTAATTTACACTCCACTTAATGTTTCTTTCACACCACAAATATTTGATTTATGATACATTTGCTCTATTCTTTTCCCTTCAATTCTTCAAACAAGGTTAAAGATGCCATTTTCACACCCAAATTTAACTACATTAAATGCATGGATATAAAAGCCTATGTGGCCTCTCTCAAAATACAATTGTCAACATTTAAAAAAAACCCAACAATTTTTTTCAGTTTCTCTCATCCTTCTCTCACCCATTTTTCTTCCAGTTTCTTGACATAAAATGCAGACTACGATAAAATGGCATAGGGCATACAAGGGCATGCAAACAAAGCATTTTTCTTCAGTAAAGGCCCACCTTAATTATTTTAAGTGCCTCCTTCTGAAATCTGACATTTTGAAGGAGGAGGGGAAGTAGAAGAAAGACATTCAATTGGATAAATGAGAGCCAGGCATGGGCAGAAGCTCAGCAACCTGAATCCTGAGACAGAGCTGTTGTGAGTAGAATATTCACATTAAATAATGGGGGGAAGAGATGGATGCTCGGCAAGAGGAATCAATACAAGAAGTGGCAAACAGTTTACCTCTCCTTGTTGTTTGGTGGGGTTTGGGGTGGGTTTTTTTTTTTTAGTATTTTTTGTTATTGGTTTGGGTTTGGGGGTGGGAGGTGTTTTTAATAAAGTTTCCTTTAAGGAAGAACTTGTGTACACAGGCAGGTGGTTTTATTTCCTTAATTTGATGAAGCAATGCAGCTATTTCACTGACAGGGCTTTGAAAAACTCAGTGACAGAAGCAACATTTAATTAAATGTATTGCCAACTCTTACCCTCTTCTGTCCCAAATGGGGTTTATTTAAATATGGATACACTTTCAGAAGTTAATCTATGATTGTATTAGTTGCAAATGAATGACAGCCAACTTTGAAAATAACTTGCTGGCTCTTAAATGACTGAAGAAATAATTCCTATTAACTCAGTAAACAACTAAAATCTGTATTAGTCAACCTTGCACCAAACACTGCAACACCTTGTTAAATAATTTGCATGTGTAACTAGCACATATAACACTACTCAGTATCTGCAAGAGTCTTATCTTTCAGATAAGCTGCCTTAGTGATTCTGAAGTCTGAAATACTCTAAAATCTCTAACCTATGTCAGCATATTATTGCAGAGAAAAGCAGTTATATTCAAACCAGGATCTCCATACCAGGGTATAATCATGTTAGTATAGCTACTAGCTCTCTGTCCAGCTAGCTACAACATACAAGGTACCCTTTGCACTGCCATTTCAGAAAATATCTCCAACATGAGGTCACGGCTGCTCCTACCCTCTACGGAAGAGGTAATACTTCTTTAAGCATTGCTAACCAACAGGCTACAGTAATTCATATCAGGTACCTGAAGTCCTGAATATTCTTAATATTGGAGATTACTTATATTTTATTGCATTTTAACTTACATAATCAGCAAGTCATCTTAAACAACAACAAAGCAAACCCTGGAGTTAAGCAGTAATGTAATTTATGTATGAGGCAACTGACTCTAGAACCCCAGTTCTTTGCCTTGCCCCAAAGCCTTCCACCTCTGAATTCCTCTACATCCTGCTTCCCCTGCCACTAAATCCCTGTTTGCTGGTCTCCAATTTTGTGTGAGTTATTGGAGAGCTTTTTTTCCACTACCATTAATTTAATGGATTTAAAATCCACAGCAAGAGGAGTTGGTTAGGTGTCTGCAAAGCGCAAAACATCGCTTTTGTTGTATTCATCTTTTCTGCCTGTTCTGGCAGACACAGGAGCTGCCTTTTGAACACAAAATCTGAAACCTGTTACACTAACTTCTTAACAGACTATCTTAAAATCATAAAAATGAGAAAATGACAGCTTAGAAAGATAAGAAGTCCTAATTCCAAATTCTTCATGAATCTTACTATATTCTATAGTATTTTTAATACTTTGCAATTAAGGCAAAAGGGAAAGTACTATAATTACAAAGAAAGCTTCAAAAATGCAGTGAAAGCAACTGCTGAACTTAATTCTTTTCCACCTAACTCCCCTCAATGGGGGATGAACATCAAAGCTTAATTTGGACACAACAGTTCATTTAATTAAGCATCATCATTTTTGCTTTAAAAACTTGCAAAAATAAAGGTTTCTTTAATAAATTAGCCACATGGTTCTGTTGAAACTTTTAGAAGAGGAAGAGATATTAACTTTTACATCACTTTGTAGGAAAGGTTAAAGGCTATAAAAAATGGGTGCAGAAAGACCAGACTTTATTGCATTTATAACTTTTATAAGCCTTTTGCTAACAAATTAGGAATTACGAATTACACGCTTTTTCTAGCTTGAATCCAGACTGAAATTGAACATTGATGCCATTTATACTTCAGAATGAATCCTCAATATTTCTGTAAACCAAAGTAAAATCTACCTTGCATTCCATTTCCTGATCCATATTCATTAGCAGTGACAAAAGTATCAAAACCAAATGGGTGTATTCAAGTGAAACTAAAAGAAAGAGCATGTGATATTTAAAAAAGTTATTCTGATAACTGATCTGATAATACTCACACTGGATGAATATCAGCTAAATTTTACAGTTTCTAGTATTAGATTTGAAAATAACCTACACAACTGTGGGCAAGTCTGCCACATTCATGTTTACAAATTACAACCATACCTTCCTTAATTTACCTTAGTAATTTCAGGTATCAATTTATATCATTATCCAGTGACCCATCCCCCCCAAAAAAAAACCCACCCACACCTCACTCAGAAAAACAAATTTCACTGTCCCCCAAATTTAAATGACATATTAATATTTACTATGAAAATATAGCATTTGCCTATTTGAGATAAAAATACTTTTGTTAACAGATCACTTAAAAGACATTGGTATTCCTAATTAGATGTAGATATATCATCTCTCTCCCATCATTTATTGATGTCATTTTGCCTAGCAGGAACCACTGCTGAATTCCCTAGCATGTCAATATCCATTTAAAATATACTTATATTTTTATGAACTTAGAATATTAAATTTGCCTACATATAGTAATTTATATATATTTGTGCTTGAGCCAGAAAAATCACAAGAACAAGTGCTACACATCTGATTATGCATAACACCACCATCAAGAAAAATCAAATAATATAACAAAATTGTTACTATTACCTGGAATAGCTGAGGTAAAGATTTCACAGTGAGACAGAACCATATTCCCAGCTTGCATGGAAGTAAGTCATGCCACTGTGGTTTGTCCAGTACTCTGCAGTCAAATAAAATAATAAGTTTTTCATTACTGCCACACAATCTCAAAGTCAGAACTGTGCCATTACCCTGCAAGATGACTAGCATTTGTCAACTCCTATAAAAATGTGTAACTACATAATATTAAAGATGCATTTTGAATATTTAATTCAAAATATGTAACAGCTAACTTCTAATCATCACTGTATTTTAATCTCTTAAAAGGGGCTTTTCTTCAAGAAAATAACTTCATAAGTCACATAATCACTTCAGTTTAAAAAAGCCCAAAACTGAAAAAAACTTCAAGCCTCAATCAAGTGTTCACAAGTGCTGACAACCAGATATGAAGACTGTAGCATAAACAAAACAATACATAAAAATTAATGTCATTTGCAGTTCACTGGAGCATTACTCACCGATGTCATCAGGAAAGACGACAGGCAGAATGGTCTCTGATCTCCACCCTGCATTGATCCAGTTCATGCCCCTGCTGTGTGAACTATTTAAACCCTTTATTTCTTTCTATGAATCAATAGAAGAAATGGTGGTATCTTTTGGAGTGTCCTGAAAGTCACTATTTCCCTATGTGTTTCTTAACAAACAATGGTGTTAGAAGCCTTTATGAACACGCTTGTTTTAAACTTGGTCCGATAAAAAGCATTAAATCAGATAAGCATTAAAACCCCGTAAAAACTCCTTGCTTGGTATGGTAATAAACTAAAGCTCAAATAAATTGAAATTTGTTATTTGTAATCAAAGGCAAAAATCTTCAAAAGACTGAAAAAGTTGTAAAATCTTTTGAAATCAACTGGTAGAAATAATACCGTTCTATAAGCCAGATACCATTAATTCAGCCTAAATCCTTCCATTACTGTTGATCTGCTGAATAAACACCACACATTTACAAATCAAAACCTGAAAACACATCTACACTGGCACACTTTGTATCAGCAATGGCTGTTACTATTAATACAGTTATTTTTCTCATAAAATATTTCAGAGGTGCAAGGAGGAAATCATATAACTAAACCAGTAGCTGATAAAATGTTTTAAAAAGTGGAAAAAGAGAGTTCCTTCCCACCTTTCATTTTTGTCTAGAGCAGCAAGTTTGGCTTCATCTGTACTCCTGCCGCCTGTTTTTTTCTTCTTCTCCCTCTTTTTCCTGCTAAGCAGTTCATCCTTGATGTAGAAAGAACTACGGTTACAGGTTATCATTAACATGTAAACCACAAATGTTACTGGGACTCTTCTGTGAAGGGTAAACAGTAGAGTAGCATTTATGCAAATGTATCTAGGGGTCCTACATGATTAAGTAAAATGATCTATCTTAACAATAACTGTTGCCATGGTATCCAGTCTTTAAACACACATGAAGTCCAGTTCTGTCACTCATGTGTATCTCCATAGCAATCAAAGTTTTCTAAGAGGAGAAAGCATTCAACTTGCCTCCTTTCTCATTCATCAACTTCAATAATGCAGTGGAAAATAAAAAAAAAAGTAAATAAATGCTAATGTATGAATATTTTTCAAGTTATGCTTAGTTGTTTTTTTCCTAGTCTACTAAGTGCACTAGATTTTTATATGACAAAAAAATAATTTTAAAAAAATGTTGTTTATACTGCTTACGAATGCCTATCCTGTTAACAAAAACCCAAGACAAAAAAGCATTTAGCTAAGAACAAAGGCAAAGCAAGTATGACTTTTAAATTAATTAAAACCGATTATTTTTAAACATCATTTAGGAAAACCATAGACATGACTACAGTAGCGTATGCCTCTGTGTCAATAGATGATAGAACTGTTTTCACTCCTCTTTCTTCCAGTTAAAAACCAAAGAACCATCTCTTGCTACTTATTAACAATTCTAGAAAAAGTAGTTTTTAGGTTACTATTTCTAATCTGTTGAATCTCTCATTCTATAATTATCACTATTTTAAATATAATCCTCTCAAAATATGAAAAATCCAAATTAGTAACAGGAGAAGTGGTAGAAATCCCTATAACATGCAAACTTCTGCAGGAAATTCAATACTAATAATTGAAGCAAGTTTGATTTATTACCAATACTTACCAGCTGTTTTTCCAGGTAGATTGACCAAACCACAGCATAATGACCCACTGTGAGTATAATGAACAAGAGTAATGCCAGCTCAGCATTGCTCATTTTTCTCACCCGCCTGTAGTAGAATACAGGCTGTCGCCAATCTGGTAGTCCATTGATCAGAATATCATCATACCTACAGTAGCAAATATAACAGGCTTTCATGGAGAGCTAAAAATGAAATGAGCCAAACCATTCAATTATAAAACAAAAGATAATCCACAGACAGCTTGAATAATACACACACAAAGATAATTTAGTAATTTTTTATTTTTTTTTAATAGAGCAATGTCTTGTTTTGTCAGCTGCTAGGCTTGCATTTGGAAACAAACAGAATCCAGAACCAAACACTGGGGAAATGTATCTACTTTTTTCTTAAAATAAAAAAATAAAAAAAAATTCAATTGCTCCTGCAATGAACTGAACCCCCCAGTTCATTCACTTCTGAAATAACAGACTTGTAGAAACGTAAATGTGTTCTACCTGACTGGTAATCAGGGGGCAGGTCTCCCTGATAGAAGTAAATAACAAACCATAAACTACTAAATAGGTAGCAAAGAACAAGAGTCTCAAACACTAGAAACCTTTTTTCTTTTACAAACTAAAAGCACAAGTGTCGGGGGGGAGGGGAGAGGTATTTTTGCTTTTGTTTTGTCCTCTTGTAGCACCACATCCATTAGGTAAAATGCTGCCAGACTTAACATCCATTCTGTGTCAGATATGAATTTAAGTTAAAGACTTGATTTTGATGTTAGAAAACAAAGTTCACCACAGCTAGACAATTTTGATTTTCTGTTTGAAAAGCTGTCTCCCAAACCAATCTATTTTAAACCTGTTTAATTTTACAAACACTACTGACTGTACAGAAACCATTTTATGACAATTTGTCAGTATTTCTTCACACAAATGTCTTGAAATATCATGGTATGTCTGAGTTCTTTTATTTACAGTATGTTATCAATTTTAAAATAAACAAACCACAGACATGCAAAACATTTTTCTATTTGTCAACTTTTCAGGGTAAAGTTTCAAACAAAAATCTCTACTGTAAACTCAAAAACCTGTATGTTCAAGATGCACAACCTGTTAATCTTAAATTGAACACAACTCATTACATATTCTAATCACACTGTTTCCAGAATTAAATCTGCACTGAAAGGCCTAATTTGGTGCAACACATTGACCAAAATATTTTAATTAAAAATATTCTGAGTTAGTCGCAGGCCTAATTACAGGAATAGAAATAGGGCCTATATTGTCATGCAGGTCAGTAGAACTCAGTAGTAGGTTTTTCTCAAGTAAATTGACCGATCCAGGAATAATAGCGCAGCTGCTAAACTGCCAGTCTTGACATGTAAATCAATTTAAATGCAACAACTGCACTAGCTACTTTGATAGTTATTAAATTGATACCTTAGAGATGTACTAAAAAAAATTTCCACAAGGAAATTCATTTTTTAAGCAGAAAAATGGGCAATGCTTTTCAATTAAAAAACCCCAAACTCTAATTCAGCACATCTAGAAAAGCTGACTCCTGATAAAACATTTGTTTAAGTTGGCACCGTTATTTCCAGGCAAAAGATATAATACCTCTGCATTCTGCAGTGTTCAGAATGCTAAAGGAAGTAAAATTCTTATTACAAAAGTCTATCTTCCATGACAGTTATGAGAACACTAAGATTAATATCCATTATTGTAAAATTCGAAGTGATAAGTTTTTCCTTTCCCAGTAAGTCAGAACGAAACAACTACTGATGCCTTAACACAAACTCTGTTCAGAAAAATCGCTTAGGATGCTATTTCAAACCTAAAACTTCTACTCAAGTTTTTGTTAAAGAATTAACTAAAAGTTTTAGTATTTAAGAAATAATAATTCATTTGCTAAACATTTTATTGTTAGAATACAAGAATTTAGAAACAAAACCATTTTTAAAACAAATTAGGTTGATAACAAGATGTCACAAAAGATGTTCTTTTGGAAGCTTCAGAGAAATACATGTAGAACGAAGAAAGACTTTTTTTTAACTACTACTCAAAATTTGTTAAGCATTTGCCACTTACACACTAAAGCTTGTTAATTAATGTCCTGAAAATGTGGCTACCAATTAAATAAGATGCATATATGCTCATTGGAACAATATAGTAATATGTAAAACAAGATTGCAAACTAAGATTTGGCAACCACGTTCTATTATAAATTATCTGTTAAGAAAAAATAAATTAAGACAGCACAGTCTCTCGCATTAAACACTTTAAACAGCACTCTGTATTTACTAGGCTATGTCCGCTGTTCTGAACAGTCTCCAAGGATTAAGTCTCAGAATCAATGCTCTATTGATTTTACTATCAATGAGCATTATGGCTCACACGACTGGCCATTTTAAGGGAAGATAGCTTCTATTATAACCCACTTTTTAGAATATATACTGTTAAAGGATAAATCACTGCTTTCAATAGTAATTAAGCTCTGTATTTGAAAAATAAAGATATCAATGATTTTTAGGGTTTTCAACTCGAAAATGATCCTACTGAAACTCAGAAGCTTCCCATCATTTTTAAACCTTGATTTCCAAGTTTAGGATGTGGTTTTTAATTAAAAGCAAGTTTCTCATTAAAGAATTTCTTTATAAAAACATGTATTAACTACAAAACATAGACAGTTAATCCATGTGCATCAAGAACTACATTCAAAATTTAATTACAAAGCATTCTTTGTTTGGCAACCTATCTTAGTTGTTACTACATAAGAAAAAAAAATCTAACTGAAAAACACATCTGCAGTATTTTTTCCTCAGACATATGTACACAGAATGCAGCAAATCTTTGACATATGAGTATGCCTGCCAGTCGTCTCTGAAATGTAGCAGTCAGCAAGCTAAAAAACCCCAAAGCACCAATACAGAAACATAAAGACAAAAAAAATCCCCATTTATAACTTAAGTGGAATCTTCATTTTAAAACTCAGGATTCTATACGAGACTTATCAGTCTTGTACTAACAAGTAACCAATTGCAAGATTATTAAAGTTGCATTTTTCTGTAAAGTTTCATGAAATAGTTTTTAGAGCTCTTTCTAGAATCAATTACACTGCAAGAAAAAAAATCCACTAACTGTAGTAACTAATTACAGTATCATCTATTTTAATATAATTATAATTTACTTTTCCCTTTAAGAGAGCCACTACATTTCATATTTTAAATAATTTCAGAGATCTGATATGAGTTTATATACTATAACCTTGAATTAATGAGATCTATTCTGAACTACAGGAAGACTGCACTGGTATTTTTTTAGTTTGGGGGCAATTTTTACTCAAGCTGTCAAAGACATCCAGTGACATCCAGCCAGAAGAATTTATACCTATGAATGAATACAGACATTTAATTATAATGAGAGCTAAGATAAACACCTTTCGTACTCTAAACAAGTATATCTTGATTCCTTTGCAAATGCTTCCTGTAATCAAGCCCATATTGTTACAGAGGATAGGCCTAGGAGGTAAAAAAACCTCCTTAAAATGGTAATAAACAATGAAATTAAAACCTAAGATTTTTGCCTAATTACAATTAATATAAGTACATAAAACTATCTACTCTTTCAAAAATTAAAAATAATCAAAGGCTAATAAAATTTATCATCATCAAGTTGATTTACCAAAAAATGCCCTAAAATGAAGTGTTTTTCAGGAAATGCACCAATCTCTACATACCCTAAAGATAAACTTTTCTGTAGAATTTCACACACACTGCAGTGTGTATACAAAATATAAAACATTATGTTCTGCTGCACGTATGTTTAATGTTAAACACTGCTACATTAAACAATGTTGTATGTATGTTTAATGTTAGAATATTAGAATGTTTTGATTATGTATCAAAGTGTGTAAGAGAAGTACTAACACAGTGATATTACTATACTCTGTAGTACTACTAACAACATTAGTATACTTCACAAGCAACTATGTAACTTTCTCAAAAAAGCAAAACACATTATAAAGTTTTGCATTATAATGGTCAGTAGAGGAACTACAATAGTTTAAGAAAGGCTTCTGCCATCAGATAAAGTAAAAATTCACTGATAAGTATGAAAATACAAAGGTTTTAGAAAAATAACTACACATAGCTGGCCAAGAGTTTTTAGAATGCTGCTTCTGTACACACACACAATTAACACCTCTGACATTCACCAAGACAAGGAGCAAGGTTGTAATTAGACCCTGTTTTATTGTTTCAAAGAAGTTAATAAGTTAATCACTCACTCATACTGTGCAGGACCTTATTCCTGCCTTTACCGGTTCCACTCTCTACTCGCACACCAGGACCAATGCTGGATTATACCACTTTTGAGACAAACAGTAAGAGGTATCAGAAGCAGAAGCCTACAGCTAACTCTTCTCAAGGTGGTGTCATCCCACGCCCCAAACCATTGAGGTGTCCAGTTGTGAAGGGGTTCCCAGCCAAACTGCCAGAATTCCTCACCAACTAATTTGTTAGAAATGGAACTAATTTCTATCTCATCCCATCAGATCTTTGAGTTACTTTAGAAATAAAAACTACCACACTGCCAAGGGGAAGGGAGAAAAAAAAAATCCGGCAGAAAGCCCTGTTACAGCATAGCGAAATAAATGTCTCTGGAATCAGGATAAAACCAAGTTGATACACCCTGAGACACAAAGGGGGCAGCACAGTTTCCCCAGTGCATGGGCATGACAGTAAACTTTTGAGCCTCTTCCACTAGATCCATCACCTCACACAATGCACAGCCAAATACCAACAGCTAAAGTAGGAAGACTGCAAAAAGCAACAACTCTCCCCTTTCCTTTGCTGTACGGCAGCAAGAAACCCATGAGTTACCTTACAATAGAACCAATATTACCGGGGGAGCAGCTCCTACCACTCTGAAGAGTTGTTTTAAAGAGATGCTACAACAATGTCATACAGGATACAGGACAGACCACTCTCCATTTACAAATTCAACTGAGTTTATCATCTGATTGTGTAATAAATCTAATCAATAAAGGTTTTCTCAAAGCAATGAGACCATATAGTTCTACCACCCTGGCATATTATTTCTAATCTCTGCATATTATTTCCAGAAAGTTCTCTGAAGGTAAACACTATTTAATCCAGTATATTTATATTTAATCAATTATAGAAGCAGTATCAACCATACATCCACATTGTGCAAGAAAAATAGGACAAAATAAGTTCTGACAATGAAATCAATCTAAGCTAAAACAATCTACCGCTGCTTTAACTTCTCATGTGTAATCATGGTGCTACACTAATTAACAATAGTCTCACAAACAAGTTGGGTTAGTCAGATCTGTAATGTACACAAGGCTTAAAAACATAATTTTTACAAGCTATTGCATCAAAGTTCCATGAAAAAAGCTGCTGTTACAGCTGCAAGGAAACTCCTAGAAGCTCCATGCTAACACTACGCTCCACAGAGGCAATATCGCAAAGTGTACATAAACAATATCATAAACAAAAAGGTGGGAAAATTTTGAGGGTAAGGTGCTGAAATTTTCAAGTGGTCTAAAGCCACTTCACTACAATTTTTTTAAAACTTTCCTTGAGTAGAAATTCACAATAGAATTTTCTTAGGAGGTGAAATTGAAAGTACCTTTGGAAAAAAAGTACAAATTATGAAGTACATTTTCATGACACTTCAAGAGGGAATTATCAAAGAGTAGATAATCCGTACATAAAACCTGGACTCCTGACAAGACATCTACAAACCAAAAACCCTTCAAGAAACATCTCAAGAAGCCCTGTTTAAAGATTTGTAGGATGATTTACTAAAAAACAAATTCAAAAGCAAAATTAAGTATCCCAGCTTTCCCAATAATCACTAGTTTAAATGGTGATCCCATTTTAAAAAAAAAAAAAAAAAAAGTTCAAATAAGTCTTCCAGAAAAGCAGATCAGCCCCAGGTTTTCAGTTCTTAATCTTATCCCCTTCAGGTGCTGCTGGACCTGCTCCTGAAGCAGCAAGGAAAACTATCATTTATTTTTTAAAAAATTCTATGTTTATCAAAAATTGTAGTATTATAGATAATACATCTTAAAGAAAAAACAATGAACCAAGCAACAGAAAACAAATGTTGAAGATGACATACACTGGAAATAATCCCTAAACACAATGCAGCAAACCTTTTACTGATATAACGAGATGTGGCTGACAGCTGCATCAGTGGCCTGTATTTTCAACCACAGCTTTAATAAAACAAGCAATGACAACTGACATAACTCAACAAAAAGTGGCGTAATTGTTAAGTGTTAAAAAATTGCTCCAAATAACAGCTAGCTTTTAAAGTTCTTTCGTATATTAAAGTAGAATAACCAGTATATCACACAAAAATACACACCAGCTTCTCCTTTAAGCCACATACAATCTGTAATTAAACAGCTACATACAAATTACAAACTTAAATTATGCAAAAAATCATCTGAAGAGTTACAACTAAGTCAAATAGGACTTCAATATATCACTGGCATGTCTGCTTTTCTTAAGAACCTGCACAAATTAACTTACCTCTGCCTCCTTTCTTCATCCTTTAAAACCTCATAGATGGCCACCAACTAAAACAAAAACAGAAAAAAACCACCCACACAAAAGAGTTTACTTTCGGATTGAGTTTATAAAGTTTGAATAGTAGTATCATATTTTACATTTTCCAACTAATGACCTCTGCTAGTTTTCACTTTCCCCTACAACATTAAGAAGCAAACTCAACACGCAAAAGAAATAGTGACATTCATGTACAAAGTGTCACCAGATACACAAACAAGCAACTCCTACAAAAGACTTCCTGCCCCATCTGTCAAACTGCGTCTTGCCTCAGTTACACCTTAAAAATAGAAGGTATCATTTGTTTCATCCTAAAGATCTTACTGAAATTAAGTACCCTATATTTAGTCATCAGAAGTATATTTTTCAAGGTAGAACTAATTATTACAGTCTCCCGGTTTCACTCTGTAACGATTCAAAGGGTGAAAATTCAAAAGCTACATATGACTTGCACTGAGAACTGATCAGAAGTTTTCCCTACTGCTTTTGGAAAGACTATTTATAAACAGTCTCACAAAGTGCAAAACACATTGTCCTCCCAAAGGAAAGTCTAAGTATTATGTCCAAATTATTTTTAATATGCAGGTAAATACTAAATCTTAGTTATTCAACAAGTTAATTCCAAAAAAGTGTACTTGGTTTTAGTCTAGCTACATCAGGAAAAATGTAATTCAATGTTCAACTTAGTCATCTCAAAGGCTGTTCCTACTAAAATGACATCATCATAAAAATGCTGGTTCTATTTTCCCTAAAATTTATAATTGCCACGCATTGCACTTACTTGCCTAAACTGTGTTTCTGCATTTTCATCTTTATTCTTGTCTGGGTGTAAAATTAGTGAAAGCTTTCGATACGCTTTCCGAATGTCTGCAGATGACGCATCCTGAAAAAGGAAAACAAAGCGAACTGTCAGAAATGAAATTCCCAGAACTTTGTTGAGATGGGAAGACAGCCAAGCAATTGCAGGAACTACGACAACGCAATTTCAGACGTCTAACAACCACACCATGCAACTAGCCTAGGCTAAATGACTCAATTCAGTCCAATTCACCTTTCTTCTTAACTTCCTTCATTACCATACATCCATTACAATTATATTTGCCAAAACTTCCACTTTCTTGCTTAAAAACTAACCCAAGCACCTTCTGCACCATTTAAAAGTTCCAATAAAACCTGAAAATTATTGCATCTGCATATCTTCAAGACTGACATCATTTCAGCAAATTATCATGCTCAATTTCCCAAACTCAGGACTTGCTTTGAGCTCTTCCTTTATTAATATTTACATGTAATTCACCACTAACAGGACTTCCATTCAACTTCAGCTTCACCATGTCTGAAGAACTGTACTCTTCTAAAGTAGCTTCAAATTGCAGTCTTGAAGCTATACTGTAGCACTGACATCAATCTATACCTTAACCATTATAAGAATTGCACACATTTTGGGAGACAAAAATACAACTTAGAACATAAAATATATCAGTGATGTACCCACTTATGTGCACAATGCACAAATTTCTAAATTAATGACTGCTATTTAGTACATGCCATAAAGATATCCAGAAATGGAAGATTTTGAGAATTGTATTGTATGTGTGTTACATTCAACAGAAGATCCACAAAGTATCACACTTAAACAGAATTACTTGCATTCTATTACCAACATGTTCAAGACAACATTTTAGAAATAACTGTTTATCTGACAATTTTTATTTCTTTATTTTATATATACTGCTCCCTAGTACATTGTCTCTCTCAAAATTACAGTGTCAACAGGGATTAAAAAACACCAAAACCCAGATCTGAATTAGCTGAGAGAGGAACAGAGCTGAAATAAGATAATAATTAATGCAATACTGTAATTAGTCTGTCAGGCTTTTTATTACAAATCATTATTTTCATTTAAAAATTTTCAGGTTTATAACATGAAGCTATAATAATGTTGTATACAAGCTTGGGCCAGGAGTGAATATCAGAGATAGACTGGAGGAGGGGAAGGGGGAAAAGATAAAGCAGAGAAAAATGCAGAATTAGAGAAAATTCAGCTTTGAAATTGTATTTGAAGGAAGCGGCTATTATCTCTTAATGCAAGACCAGAAGTTTCCAGAGTCTCTTGCCTGTCAAAGGAAGGTGTTTTTCCCTCACAGGGAAGACTGCTCCTGAACAGACCACACATGCATTTTTTCATTTTTATATTTTCCAACAGCTACTTCTATGGCACGTGCACACCAAAGCAGAATTCCTCTGGTTAAGTACCAGCTTGCTTCCAGCTTGATTACCGCCAGTGAGTTGTTTCATACTGCCATTGTTTTATAGGTTTATTTTTAACACTTGGTTAAGGAGAAGGAAGAGACAGTGACTAAACAGCTATTCTAAACACAAAGGAACATTAAATTCTTGAGATACAGACTTAATAGATTTATATGCAATAAATGCAAAAATGTAAAGTAAATAATTTTTTTAAAAATTAGGGATTGAGACCATGATCACTCTAAGAAATGAGTACCTCCAGACCACGTATTTGGCGTAAAACACAGTTTATTCCTTCTCTACCACACATAAAAATGTGCTTGGTATTATTTTGGAACACTTCCGATGAATAGTTAAAACTCAATAAAAGCATTTCCCACAGTATTCTTCCAATTGCTTTGAACAACAAACAAGCAAAAAAAAGTTGTAGTGTTTTCAGTTGCATCTGAACAATTTAAACTTTAGTTTTATTTGGAAGCAGCATGAATATTTGTGTAAAAGATCAGGACAAAAGGTAGTTTATCTGCTTCATGCTTAAGCAAAGCAAGAGATCCCAAGTCAACTCTCAAAGACTAAAGTTGCTTAAATATTTATGTTCCTTCACCTTGAGAAGTTAAAACAAATTTATCAATTTACAAAAACAGATTGTTCATCTTAGTTACCAGAAATAATTTAGAGATTGTTTTGTTTCCCCCCCACCTACCAACCCAGTCAGCCACTTCATAAACAATGTAGGCTTGTCTTCAAAACAAAATATAGTATTTCAACACTTCTATAGCAAATAAAAATCAGGAAATACTTTACTGACCATGGTTTTAGCTAAACCATGAAAGTGATCTTTCTGAGCACACTGGCTAATTGTAATTAAGCCCCTAAAAGATTGGAAAGGGGACAGTAATACCAACAAGTAATTAAATATGGGATGTTGCTGTAAATTACGTAATTACAGCCAGTCCATATAAATTTCTAACACAACAGTAAGTATGCCTGCTAACCAATTCTTCACAATACTGTCAAACACAACACAGAAAAATGTATGTTCCAAACATTTTTCTAATTAATGCTACCTAGGGTAATGTTAAGCATCTTCCCGCAAAGTTCCAGATCCTCTAGGATCTACCTTGAACAAAGTCTCTCATCTCTACAGAACTTGCTAGCAGTGTATGACCCTAAATAAGCTACAAAGAACAACTATTCTCAAATTAATAAAGAAACATCTACCATACTGAAGTCAGCTGTTCCAAGAGCCTTTCATTTATAGCTCTGTTGGCCACCTTCAGTAACATTTCCATAAAGGCTGAGCAACAAAACACTGAGTTAAGAGTCAGTGTTTTCTACAGACGAAGATACTATTTTACATATTAGGGCAGAAGGGTCTGTTTCCAAGGGCATGTAGTGACAGGACAAGCGGTAATGGCTTTAAACTAGAGGAAGGGAGATTTAGATTAAATATCAGGAAGAAATTCTATACTGTGAGGGTGGTGAGGCACTGGAACAGGTTGCCCAGAGATGCTGTGAAGGCCCCACCCCTGGAAGTGTTCACGGCCAGGTTGGATGGGGCTTTGGGCAGCCTGGTCTGGTGTAGGGTGTCCCTGTTCACAAAAATCATGGAATGGTTTGGGTTGGAAGGGACCTTAAACATGACCCAGTTCCAAACCCCCTGCCATGGGAACTAAATAATCTTTAAGGTCCCGTCCAACCCAAACCATTCTGTGAATAGTCCAAAGATTAGAGAGAGAAAGCCATGACCACACAAAGACGTGTTGGGTGGCTTTGTTTACAGTTCAGAAGTCTAGCTCAGTTACATCTAAGGAGGGAAAAATAAAATCTACATAGGCATATCGGTCAACAGCAAAGTTACAGACAGCTAGTGTATTCAGTGATTTCTCCAGCACTGTGCTTCAGGTTGGCCACGTTTATCCACCAATTAAGGCAAATGAGCCTGTCACACTGTCTCCCTCATGTGGATAGAAACATTAAAAGCATCACCCTATTTCTTGATAGCTATCTTTTCAAAGCAATATTGTCCCATCATATTTCCAAGGTTGAACCTCTCTTTACACATTCATTTACGGTTAACAAATCTTACAAGTTGAGACCTACTCTCACTGCAACAACAGCACGCATTTCCACATCCAGCATCTAAGTCTACTTTCATATGAGTTGCTGCTGTTCAGGAGGAAAAAAGGCAGCACTCCATCACGTATATGTTGAAAACCAAAGCACAATATAAGCACTTCTATTAAAAGATAATGAAAAATGAATGCTCTAAGCTAAAGTAAAAACTGCTCAGCTGTCAACTGCATAGCTGGAAAAAATGCACACAGCAGACAAGTCAATGGAGGAGAAAGTGTTTTGTGCTAGAATTAGTTCTCAGAAATACCAAATTGGAAGTCTGTATTTAGGTAGGCCACAGTTTGGGCTCTTATGCATGCAAATATACTAGTATTCATGTGGGACTCTAATTGCTAATACTTTATTGAACAAGCAGAGTGTCCATGTGTCTAGTTACATGACCTCTACATAGAAGTTAGAAGTTCAATCTTTTTACACTTTTTTGCATAATCTCTTACACTACAAACAAGTATTTTAGTATGCAAACAAAATTAACACTTGAAGAAATTAACAGCATGTCAAAAGTTAAAACACATTTCTTAAGGTACTCTGTTGGAATTTTTAGTTTTTGTCCAAAGGGTGATATGCAACAGATTCTCAGGGTGGGAGAGAAGAGGAAACATTCTTCTCATTATTTATGTTGTTTACTTTTGGCAGCTTGTTCAATTCAAACAAAGAAAAACACATTGCTAAATTTTATTTTACTCAGTATCATTCTCAAATTCTCTAGTATTATCAAGAAAAGTTCTATCATTAGACTATAAATACCTACAGAGAAATACAGAAAGGATTTTTTCACAACACAAAAAAAAAAAGTAATCTAAAAAGGCATTTGCCTTCCACTTTTTTTTAAATTAAATTCTTGCTGAAAATTCACAAAGATTCAAATCTGGTCTGCTCCTCCGTCTATACAAATTCAGACTCCCGTCTACAGAGTTTACTTTCACCTTTACAATAAATAGAAAAACTGATGTGATACAGTACAAGTATATTACTCCATTGCCTTCTATTCCTAATGTAACTATGATTACTAATGAAGTTAAAAAAAGAGCCTCATTGTGGTCCCAAGACAATTCTTGGTGAACATATAACATATCAGATATTGCCATAGGCAAACAGTGATTAGGTCAAGGGGAAAAAATAATCAATGTCTACATAGTTTTCACTTACCAACATATACAATTCAAAACCTAAATTGTTCCCCTGAGTGCAATGCAGTTATACAACAAGACTTAGTTACTTACAATTTAGCAACTGCTTCTAATGCAGTAAATGTGCTCAATTCATCTTGGGTTTTAAATACGCCTGCCGATATCTTCAAATAGGTGGCATTATCTTTATTAGCAATGGGAAGGCACGTGGTCCAGAGGACCAAGTACGCAGACAGAAATCACATTTCTATTCAGTTGCAGTTTGTCCAATCACTTGTTAATGGGTGAAAAACAAACGACATCAGTATATCAGTACATTGCAGTGCTGCTGAAAGAACGAGTAGAATTTTCCACAGCACCTGTTACTGAAGGTACGTGGCAACCAAAAGTGACAATTACATAGAGCACCAGCTGACTGTATTACAAGTCCGAACCTTATACCTGTAAATAACCTCAGTGCAGGTAGGGATTCATGAAGCCTTTTTCAGCCTTCCCAAGTTATAAATCTCTTGTGTTTGGGGTTTTTTTTTATTCAAGAGTAAATCAAATGTATATGGTTCCTTTGACAAAATATTTAATTCATCATTTTTGTGTAGAAAAGGGGGCATAAGTCACTACTTTCCTTCTGGTAATCATTAGGTATACAAGTTGAAGCAGAACAGTACGGAAAAAAAAAAGTAAGCTTTGTAAATTCACAATCACAAATTTTGATTTCATGATTTGGCACTGCAGGATGCACAGGTTGTCCCACAAAAATGCACAAAACAAGCAGGGGCAGACAACTGAAAACAAACTACAGCTGTCTATTAAACATTGTGTCAACATTGCTACTTTCTACAGAGCTGTTTTCATGTCAAGCCCACAGAAAAGTAATATCCATAAGTGTCAGAGACCAAACAAACATGACCGTAGACCAACAGTTAAATATCCACAGTCCTCATTCCTTGAGCAACATCAAGAAACACAGTATGACACCTCCTAAGGGCCTCATTCTCACACAGGGACAGAACAGCGACCACTGTTGCTCCACAGTCCTTCTCTAGGTAATTCTGACGACAGAAACCATATAGCTGTGACACTTCTTCTAACCTGATTCTCACCCCACTTCGGTTCAGCATAGGCTGACACATCTTCAACCTGCTTGAAAGCCATTCGTACTTCAGATGCTTACAGCAAAAACTGTGTAATTCAATGGCTCGCACTTGCTCGAGACTTTATACCATTTCTTTTAAAAAAAAAAAAAAAATTAAAAAGTAAATGGTGCTTTCTTAGAAACAAAAAAAAATATTCCTGGTATCAGTACCAGTAGCCTTAAATGTCACAATATGTATCTTCCCTGTTCCCTCAAACACCTTTTTGGAAAGTAGTTTCCTTTTAAAAAATAATAACAATGATAAAAAAAATAAATAAATCACACCTGTTTCTACACACAAAAATTGGTCAGTAGCACCAGGAGGAAAAGCAGCAGCTACATAAAGCAGACATACCCATACGTTAACATGGCTGTTCCTCTAACAGCAGCAACCACACAAGATTAGGAAATAAACGACTCTTCACCCATATCAAACTTGATTAAAATACCACTCCCATATTTGCTTCACTACATGCATCCACCACAACCTGGTCTTAATTTAAGCTCCCACAACCACATTAGTTCCAAGAGGTACACCTGAGTTTGCCAAGTTTGCACTTCAGAAAAAAAACTATGAGGGAAAGAGAATCTTGTAGCAAATTCCAGAGGTGGGAAGGACCTGCTGGCAATCCTGAAGAATATAACTCTAGGAAAGAAAAGCAAGTGTCTCCCAGAAGACTTATCTATGAACTTTTATAGTTAACAGATGCCAGCTGAGTTTTGGCTTACATTTCTTGATGCATAACCTTTGTTCAATTCAGTCGTTATTTTCATTGGATTTCTTTCCGAGACACTCATCTTTTTCAAGGATGTAAAATGACTTAAACTCAAATCTGCTGCTTCTCTACAGACGAACGCTTCAAGTGCACCCAGGCAGGAGGAGATCTGCTCTGCTGCAGACCGAGCCATGTGTCTCACAGCATTCCGTTGATTTAAACCAAATAACAGCACAGCAGGGAAATACGTAGGAACTAAAAATAATGCTAAAAAGGTGTTTTAATGCTTTTTTATGTTGCTAAGTTTTAAAGCAATTCATGAAATGAAAATGAATACAAACCAGCACAATGTATTCCTGTGAGCTTCTGATAACTGGCACAATCCCTTCACTGGCATGTTTGTTTCCAGGGGAGTGTGTCAAATGAAAGAAGACTCTGTTTTCAGCCTAGTGTGCCAAATGAATGAAAATTCTGCTGCCTCATGCTTGAGAAACCAAAAAAAGTGTGTTCTGCTCAGCACATGTGCACAATTACATGGGCTTAGGTTTCCTTGACCAATTTGAACAACAGTATTTATATGTAATTTTTTTCTTCTGTTGAAACGATTTTAGCCTTCTAACTTTTTTAATTTAGATTTTCAGAAACTGATTATTTAGGAAAAAATTGGATTGCCCAAGAGAACACTGTCATGTATAATCATAAGTTAAGATTTAGCAGGAGCTTTGTCTCCAGAGATGCAGAGAACACTCACCAATGCTCAATATTTTTAGAGTTACGTTTCAAAACAGCAACAGAGTATTCAAGCCAATACTGACTAATTTGAAATCCTGCCCACTGCTATAGTTTGTTTCCATTTAGTATTTCATTCTAGTTGTTCAAAAGAAAGGAATGAGTAGGTATCCTTTATTTATTTCACCTTTTTTCCAGGAACATTATTACATTTTAAAAATTATTATTACATTTTACATATTACATTTATTGTTTACTTATTTATATGTGTTATATGTATTTGTAAGATAGATGTATGTATTTTTATATACCTATGTGTATTCTCTTACAGGCTAAAGAAAGCTGTTTCTAGGGTGTTCTCTTGAAAATCTGCCTATTGCATTAGAGATTTCCAGTCTACAGCTCTCGGACAAAAATACTACCTACAAAATTCCAGATCCCGCAATATATTCACAGGAACAAAATTGCTACAAAGACAGACTACTGCTTTTACAGTCCAGGTTGGCAGGGGAAGCAAGATGTGAGGTCTCCTGCAGCATTTCTTGCTCAATGCCTTCGCCCCTAGGAAGCACAGCCCCCCGATTTACAACAGAGGTGCCACTATACCCAAGGAACAGCTGAACAGAGTCCACACAAACCACTGTGGAGCATCAGTATAAGGAGGCAAAGATTTTGAGGTGCTGGATCTGAACAAGTTCCAACATTTCCTACGACATAATGCCCAAAATACACTATTTGATTGTTTATCTAGTTTTCTTTCTAAATTTCAGCTTTAGTATATTTCCAACTTCTTTCCAAATAGTAAAGAATTAAATGAAATTAGAGAATTAGAAAGGCTACATCCATACCCAGCCTTTACCTCCTCCTCTTGCTTATCCTGTTCTCATTACACCCTTTCACCAGAACTGACATTACTGACCCGTATGCTCCTACACACCTAGCCTGTCCTTTCAAATAACTGCTTCCCAGATCTCAATTTAAGCGTAATTTTTAGAGGGAGACTACTAATGACTACAGACTTAGGTCTTAAAGAAAACCGAAGACTAAAATAAACAGTCCCCCACAAAATGCTTAGACTACTAATCGCTGAATTCCTGTATCACCTGAACTGTTGTTGTCACTTTTGTGACAACACCTTTAATTGACTCGTAAGCTCTTTTCATATTTTTAAAAGCTGTTTATTAACCTCCCTTCTGATGTCCAAAAAATGAGGAAAGGGCATACAACTGGCAGGATATAGGATGTAGGGCTGAAAAGAAAACATTATAAAGCCCTACAAGAAGCCAACAGAGAACAATAATCTCCAACACAAGTTTTCAAAAATCCACCCACTTCCTTATGCATCAACACAATATTTACATGGCAAATAATCCCCACAAGCATTAACATTCAGAATAAACATTAACTATTTATTAACAACTTCCTCAGCCCTATCACCTGTAAAGGACACAAATTTATATGCCCATACACCCACACATATCCATCACATATATATTTTCATATACACAGAGATGCTAATATAAAAAAACAAACACATGTAAACAAGCCTTACCTCCCCAGCAGTCCTTAATGCTTATACAATGCTCTAATTTATATTTGTAACTGTTGCTCAACTTCACAAAGTAGTTTAAGAACACAGTTAAATAAAAGCTATTACATCAGCTTGGAATGAATTATCTTTACTTAAGTAATGTTTTTAATGAGCAATATTTTTAAACAAACGACAAAAACATGAGTATCATGAAGCTTCTCTTGCAGGTGCAAAACTAAGCAGAAAACAAATCATACCTTGAATAGTTAAAGGATCTAATCGTTAAAAATGAAAAAGTGTATCGAACAGGATTTTACGAGGTCTGTCCCAGGTCCACTGATAATATTTTAACTAGCAAGCTGAATTACAGAATCACTGTTACTTGGAAAAACTACAGAGATGCTGTCAAAGGGAATTAGAATTTTAAAAGATCCAGACAAACTGGAGAATTATTCTAAAAAAAATATGATATTATTTACTAAGTGAAAGACTAATGATCTACATCTGGATAGAATTCATCAACTGCATAAACACAGAACAGAACAAAGCAGCTAGGCAGAAATGATCAGTGAATCACAAGCTGAGCATGAGTCAGTGGCATGATGTCGCCTTTCTGAGCGGCATGGCCCATCGTGACACGAGCCGTACAGCAAGGAGCAACCGTGCCATTTCATGCAGCAACTGTAAGACCTCAGCAGTTTGCAGTGTCCAGTTCAAACAATGCAGTTAAAGAAAGCTATAGGCCTGTTTGGCAGATATGCAAAAAAAAAATCTGAATAAGAGGTGTAGGAGAAAACATAGTGATTTGTTCTTCCAGAAAAACTCAAGCAGGAGTGACTTAAGCCTAAAGAAAAGGCAGCTGACACAAGAAGTAACATCTTCAAATACATAGAGATAGCTGTAAAGAAAAATTGAACACTTGCTTTGTCTGATCTATCAAGGCTAAGCAGTAACAGTCAGATAACAGCACAGGAAGATTCAAGTTAGGCACCGGGAAAACTTACTAGAAGCATCACTAGCATATCAGTGCAACAGACACCTGAAACCTTCTTTACAAGCAGTTCTTGCATACATTTATCAGGTATGACTTAGACTTAACTGGTTCTGTCACAGCAGGGTATAGTAGGTCGCTAACAGTCATATTTCAGATTTTAATATCCTTTTGATGATCAATTTAATAATTACTCTGAAAATATTCCAACTGGATTTACTGCATCTGTTTATGTAGTTTAAAAGGTGCTGGCTGAAAGGCATTATTCTTGTCACACTGAAGACAACAGATGCTCATGTTGGAAGAGAAAGAGTCAAGGAGATTTTCACAAAACCTCACAGGGCTTTGAAAGGAGTGGCAAGTATCAAGAGGTGGCAGGAAACACTTCTTTGCTACGAATTCGAAGTCCCATAGGGCCCTGCTCCATGATTTGGACCACTAGGCATGAGGCTTATTTATCCTGTTACACAGTGGCTACTTGGAACACTAAGAAAATCATCCTGTAGTAGCTGGTAACTAATAAGTCATCCACAAAATTTGAGCTTAGAATACTTCTCCATCTGTTATCAGCTTTAGCCTTGAAAGATAACACAGAACAGATATGATCAGCAAGGTTCCTTGAGAATATCAGATGAAAATAAGGACTAAATTGAGGGGGGAAAAAAAAGGAAGCAGGAATTTCTACAAATATCACTAAAACTTTTTTTAAAAATTAAACTATTCCTTTAAAAGCGGTCTGTATTTGCTTCATTATAAATACATACTTAATTCCTGCAACAAAAACACCTAAAAAAGGATAGGGTAGAATCGTCATAGTAAACCACATCTAGGCAGAGCAGTTATATTTATGACAGAAAGCAGGAGCACCTCTTTCAAAATCATATATATATATATGTTTACAATATATTTATATATTTTAAAATATTAAAATAGATTTTGTATTTGCTTGCAGCCTCCTTTTCCTATTGTTTACTCAGCTTCTGTACCATACCATAATATTTTCGAAGGACTCATTTTGTAGAAGTAATGTTATTTTTCACTCAGTTTAAGAATGCTTAGAAATAGCCCTGTCCACTGAATTTGAGCTTTGAGATCTAGGTATACCTGAGTCTGCAGTCTTTCATTTGTTAGTTTGTCCTTCTAGAGCCTAGAAGGCATGAAGCATTTACTGAGATCAAGAAGTTTTTCATTTCACTGCTACAAAACCCATATTGTTCAGTTTGGAACTGAACTAATACTAATTAGAATACTAATACTAATACTAATACTTTAGATCAGAAAACAACCATTGTTAAATTAAAAGCATAAAAAAGATGATCTTGCTTGTGAGGTGGTTACGTTTTCCACCAACAAAATCGTATTAGGGGAACGTTACTCACCTCCTCCCTCAAGGAGAAATTGTTCCACCATTTATTTTTAGCATGTAGAATAGAAAATGTCTACAGATCTTGAGATCTTTAAAAAACCCAAATATAAGTAATTAGGGATTTTACTTTATTTTTCACTTCAAACCCAACTTACCAGAAATAGCAAAACACTGCGTATTTTTAACCAAAGATGTTTCAATACAGACTATGTTAAGGTACCTTTGAGATTATGTAGGATACTAATACCTCTGAAAGCCCTGAAATGCATTTACGAACCTATATTAATTTATTCAAAATTTATTTTTCTATGCATGTTTTTTCAAAAGCATTGTTTTAAATAGCAAGGTTTATAAAGAACTACCAGCAGCATTTATCAAATCCCTTTCTTCTTTATTTAAAATACTTTCTACTGAACTAGTTAGGATTTAGCCCTACCCATCATGTAGGAGAGTCACATAATGATCCCTTTATACTCATTAACTACCATTTTAATGAGCTATTACTACCTCGGGACTTAGAAGACCTCAGGGAGGTTGTAATATGCCACTACCTATATAGTAATTCACTGCTGAGTTAGTACATAGCCTCCTTGAAAGAACATAGGAATGCCCTCCATCACTCTCTGTTGTACAGATCCCACTGTCAGCAAAATTTCTGTGTGTAAGACACATCTCAGCCTAGAACTTAACAAACATCTCAGTTAAACTTCAATAAGCTTAACAGATTGCCTATTACTATGGCCCACCACTTTGCTAAAAATTATCGCACTCCTAACAGAGTGAGTTGAAAGCACGAGCATTGCCTGGCCACCTCAACTCACAGTTTGATGGCATAAAACAGAGCAAATCTGATAAAGGGCCCGGGCAGAAGGCAGGAGAGACTGACATCCCAAAAGACTATTCACAACACCTGACGAAGTCTGTATGAGCCATAAATTAGCCAGTAGATGTTCTGGATAAAGAAATTAAGTTTATCGTTAGGACCCATCAATTAAAATTCACACAGAAAATTCATTTATAAGCAACTGAAAGATAAATAAAATTAAATTTAAAAAATTGTGCCCATGTTAAGAGAGCCACATATATGCAATGATTTGTGATGGGACTGACTTGAAGACAGCCCTTCCCATTCAATAGCAATTTTTTATGGAAAACTGGTATTATGGTCACTAAAAATGCTTATCTGACATTATTCCTAGTGAGAATGAGCCAAATAGCCCTTAAGAAAGATAATTACCTCTCAAGATTTACAGCAGCTGTGGACAGATACTGTTACACACAGTGGCATACTGTTCCCTGAATTACCCTCTATGTTTTTTGAATCAAAATGCTTGAACCGAATTACACAGGCTCAAGTGAGATGCAGAAAGATCACTCCCCCACTTTTCATAAAGTCATCCCCTGCAAGCAGTTACTGCTCTTCTCTTCCAGTACTACCTTGGAGGCAACGTTTGCATCAGGGAAAGCGATAATTCATACTGATCCATAAACTGCCTCCCTCTTGGCCTGCAAGAGCCAGAAGAAGAGTAGAAGACACAGACTCTAGCCAAACTGGGAGACCCTCACAACGGGGCAATTCCCCTACAGAAGCAGCTGAGGGTACACCTGGTAGAGAGGCAGCACGTGCTGAGCTTCTACTCTCACAGCAATACCCACAGCAAGGCTGTCACTGAACCCAATGGTCTGAAAACCCAGACAACTCTAGAAGAGACAGAGGACAGGTCCGCACAAGGAAGAAAAGCTGAGATGATGAGGGTGAAGTAAACACTTCTCCACATCTACTTTAAGCGTTCTTCAGTTAGGCGAGTGCAACACCCAACCACCTCATCGCTACAAAAGGTGGTGGGTATCAAACACATGTATGTGCCTGCTTCTCTCCTTATACAGAGATAAAAAAAATAATTCAGCAAAACCAAATCTTTTTTGGTGGAAAGCTAAGTAGCTAGTCATCACCATCAGAGGGCTGAGAGGGGCAAAATAATAGCTTTTACCCAATATAGCCCCTGAAGTCACAAGTGAAACAGATTGGGAAATGCTCCCTGCTCCTGAGAGAAAAATAAGTAAAGGGGCAAATGTAAGGTCAGTTTTTCAGCCACTGATATTAAAAGGCAGCAGTCGTATGGAGCGTATTTACCTCCCATCATCTCTCATCCACCCACAGAGGCCTATTCTCAGGTCACAACAATAGACTCAGAACCGGACAGCTGAAAGGAAGAGATCTCTTGCTTCCTTCACCCCCATTTTCACTTCCCCACCATCACAAGCAGAACTAATAGGTAAGAGCAATTTTCTTCTGACACTTGTATTTTAAGGACAGCTCCTTAGTCTGGAAGCAAGGGTACTGAGAGCAACAGTCAACTGCAGGAACTACAAAATTGGGTCAGCAGAGCTAGTAGCAAGACAAACACTGCAAAAGGAAAAAAAAAAAAGACTAAAATAAGGGGGTAAGAATGCCTTTTTCTATGCCTGTGAAAAAGAAGAATCAGCAGCTGAGTGAGCAGCAATAAAAACTTGGCACAGGTTACATCCCATTAACTATGCTACCAGAAATCTGTTTCAGCCAACTGACCACAGAAGATAGCTATTACCAATTCATTTACTTGCCTCTCAACATGGGATTACAGGATTATCAGCATCAAAGATAACAGTGAAAGTCAGAAGATAAAACTGTGGTCCTGCCTCAAGAAGAAACACTTACAAACATAGAATATTTCAAACACAAAAGCTACAGAAAAAGTTTTGTGATCACAGGACTTAAAGCAAAGACAGATCCTCCACACAGTATTCTAATGTTGGTTCTCCCCCAGGTTTTCAAGTTATAAAATCAAGAACAAAAGGAAAATGAACAGACAAGCAAGAATAGATTTGCTAAGTACTTTTGACACAGGTGGAGAGGAAAGGACTGAAAGTCAAACCCGCAAGCTACCACACAGGAAAAAGCATTGTTACCGACAATCCTATGAGTATCAATAATAGGCCAAAACTGCATTTACCTCTGCCTCATAACTCCAGCCATGGAATCAAATCCAAGAAATTAAAAAAGAATCTACCAGACACAATTTCTTTCTCTTATCTTTTTTTGGAAGGAAAAAGCCCAAACACAAAACAGTGGTGGCAGAAATACTGCAAAACTATTTCTGAAAAAATCAGTCACAGTTAGTACCGCTGGCCAAAATAAAAGAAATATTTACTGCAGGATGAAGAAACTGAGGAAGCAGGAAGAAAAAAAGAAGGGGACTAAAATTAATCCATTTCCTTGTCTAGCTCCCCTCTTTCAATTAGTCCCACACAAACCCGGAGCCAACTCTAGGCAGATGCCAGCAGTGGAAGCTGTATACCCTGTGGCAATCTCGACAAAGAGAACACTGTTGGCAAACAGACCAAAAGGAGAAAAATTTTTGGTCAAGTTCTATTTTTGTTTTTTTGAATCAGGAGAGAGGGTGGTACTTTTTTTTTTTTTGAAGTAGCAAGAGAAGCTATTGTTTAAACAATAGTGAGATTTTTAAAAGATAAAATTTACGTTTAATTAAAACTAAAACATAAACTTACAGTTTAAAAATTAAGGGATAACAGAAATATGACAAAGATAATACATATTACAGACAACAATGGGTATTCTGAACAGGTAAAGGAGACTTGAGAAGAACTCAGTGGTTCCCTGAAAAAGAACTACAATCTGTCGTCGTTACTCCTGCCACTCTGTCTTTATGCAACATACAGACGATGACTGCTTACCCAGCGCGCAGCTATTCAGTATTTTTCTCCACACATTTGTTCATGTGTGGCCTCATCTGCTTTTAGCTGCATGCTGTTCAAACACGTTTGGAAGCCGTGGTTATTTGTTTTGAAGACCACCACAATAGCATCAGAGTTCATCAATAATATTATTCATCATTGTAGTATCTTAAGAGACAAGTGTGCATTCCTTTCTTTTTTTATAGATTGCAAAACAAGGCACAGATGAAGGTAAAATTTTCAGTAATCTCAGGTGCTAGTTTCATCTCAGTTATGATTTTTCTAAGAGCCCAGTATCAAACAACATTCTATACATTCAGGGCACAGACTTTAATCGACTTCAGCTGCAGCTGCAAACCCTCAGCATTTCTGCATATAAGCCCCTAGTATCTCAAATTATGCAACCAGAATTGCAGAGCACTCAAATCAATTAGTCACCACTTGGGAAAAGTTTCGTTTAAACGACTTGCCTAGCATCACATAGGAATTCTGTGGCAGAGAGAGGAACAGAATCCAATCCTCCAGGGCACTTTTCGTCTGACTAGCTTACTCATGAAACCATTTTTTTCCCTGCAATCTTCTCCCCCACTCTCTACGTACCCTCAACATCTACAGGTTAAACAGTTTTTACAGACAACAGTCTCTTTCAATACATAAGCCTGAAGCTGCACTGGGGCCAGATCTCTCCCTGAGCCTGAATAAGTAAAGACCCTGTAGAATATAATGTAGTGAATTAAAAATCATCACAATGAACAAGCACAAAGAAACCAAATTAAGATTTGAGACATTCTGAAAACTGACATTCCCTAATTTTACAGTTTGCAGTCCCAGATATTTGTTACTACTCTTTAAAAGCGCTATTAAGGTACATGGCCATTGTGCAAAAGGACAGAGAAACAAGTAGATTAAAAAAAAAAAAGAAAAAATATTTGCATAAGCAATGCAGAGCTGCTTCATAATACCAACTCACAAGCAGTGGTTTTTCCCCTCCCTTCAAATAAACCCCAACTCTCTGAAGAATCATTTTGATTCTAACAGGCTCCACTAAATTGCAGAATAATTTGGCTAATTATCAGCTTGCCTATTTCAAATTACAAATCTTAACACAAATATAAAACAAAATAGATTTTTCCTTAAAATAAAAAAGTGTAATGTTTTTCTGAGAGATATGCAGTAGTATACTGGTATCTGCACAGAACTAAAAACCAGCATATGCTGTATCATTTTAGAAGGGCAGGGAGAAATCAGTAAATCAAGTGCATCAATTAGGAAGGGGAAGGACACTGCACGTGTTACAAGCAGAGTCCAGGTGTAGACGGACAGTTCTGAAACACGAAGTGTCCAGGCAACTGATCATTCTCTTACAGGAAAGTGTACTTCTTGTCTCAAAAGACCCAGAAGTATTTAACAAAGCACTTTCTGCAAGGCATATGTATTTTTATCGTCTAAGACAAAGAAGCATGAAAGCCAGCACCTTACAAAATCTCTCAAATACAATGAAAACAATGAGATTCTAAAAATAATGGCAGCCACATGAGAAACTGACTAAGCATTTTAATTACTAATTCTGTTAAGGTACAACAAAGAGCTTCCTTAATAATTTAGTAGAACTGCTCTACATGTGAGGATACTCCAGAAGTGCAAATGGAGATGTCTACTTTCAGACCATAAATGACTGCAAACATTTTTTACCCAAATTACTCATAATCCTATTGAAATATAATCTTCAGATGTTATAAATAATCCAGAACTATTTTGCTTATGTGAATGGCAATGTTACCATTCATCAATACAAGACATAGCTGCAATACTTCCTCTATCTCATTTTATCACCACATTTAATGTAAAACAACTGACTGAGAATTAAAAAGCCTTATATACCCCAGAAGACAAACTTCAAACTGAATAAACTTTAATAATCCAAGTCTTCTCTTAAAAAAACCAAAACACCACACACACCACTACCAATAACAAGAAGGATCTAAGTATTTTAAGTTGTATTTTTGAAACAATATTGCACATATTTTGTATTTCATGTAGTTTTCCTGCACTATGTAAGAATAAAAGAAAAACTTAAAATAGAGAACTATACTATTCCCATATGGGGCAATCAAAATTTGCATGCAATTAAGAGACATAGTTTTAAAGATAAAAATTCCAGCTCCACAAGTTTCCAGGAATCCAAGGACTCATGCACGTATTTACATGGAAGTCAAATATGACTGCTGCCTAAACACTGGCAGAATTATGCTCCCAAATAAACTGACACCCATGCTAAGCTTTTATTCAATAATATTTATAAATCTAGAGTCAGACTGAAATATCCATGAACTGAAAATTACAGGCACCTTTACAAGCAAGACAACTTTAAATGTGGAGAACAGTTTATCTTACCCAAGGAAAACCTTTCTGTTTATATTGATCTAGAGTTGCATGAAAGAGTCTTGTTTATAAAGGATTCTTAGCATAGCAAGCGTTCCTTGAAAAACTGAAGTGAGGGCAATTTCCATAATCATCTTAATTTAGAGGACTTTACACACAAAACATATGTTACAATCTATAGACATACATACTATATATAATGTACTTCACCTGAAAGACTTTAACAAAATTTTTTACAAGTCTTGACTATCATCCACTTTCTTTCAACTAATAATGTTAGATAAGACCAAGCGGGGATCTAGAGAGAAGCAGCTCTCAAAAATGAAGAAATGACAAAAGAAAATTGGAATATAGTCCACCAAGATACAACTGCAATTAGTTTCCATACTTCTATATCAGTATTTATAACAAAAAGTGAAAAGAAAAATATTTAAGAGACAAGTCAATATTACTAACTGAACAAATATCCTTAACAGTAGGTACAAATAAAATCAGACTCAAAAAGTAAAAAAGCTTTAGTGATAAAACAACAAAAAAGGAAAATTTTTGTTGCTTTCTTTATTGAATGAGTCTCCAGAAACCTTTAATTGGGTTGAAATTTAGGTGAATATCGAATAAGGGCACACAAACAAAAAACTTGCTGCTCACTGCATTAATGAGTTGCTACACAATGAAATTCAGATGCTGAAAGGCTCTCTTCAGGCAAAATAAAACAAAAACATGAAGAGTTAATTCTGTGAGCAAATTTAAGTTATTCATATTTATTTATTCTGCTGTCACTAAACATTACAACAAGAAATGCTAATAATTACAGTTCTGTAAGATCAGTTTTATCAGCCTTTTTTCATATGATTTTATTAGAATAATAAAGTAAAATAAAACTGTTTAGAGGACCTCTCCACAGAAGGGAAATTCTGATTATTTCCACTAATTCAGCAGTTTTAATTAGTGAATCACTTCCATCACTATTAAAAAGTAAGCTAAGGTAAAAATTAACTCCACAATAATATCAAGCCTTCAGTTCTGGTAGGACATTTTCCTTTTAAATGACAAAGTATCGCCTACAGATACGGAATTAATTCCTTGTTCAACGCACACATCGGTAGCAAATCCAGGAATATTCAAGGAAATTTACTCCATATATTGGTTGGTAATTTGTGCGATTTTATGCCTTTTCCAAGAATTCACTTGTTCTTCAAACCAAACAGGAAGTAACCGTTTGAGATTTGCTCAGCAGTCAAAGCTAAAAAAAATGCCACCAAAGTTTTTTTTAATGCCAAAGAACCTCAAAGTTTTAACGATAAAGTTAATATAAATATATATAACTAAGATACAATTTCAGGGCAAAAACAACCCCAAGTGTTACCACAGTAAAAGAAAAAAAAAAACCCACAAAGGATTGTTAAAAGATCAATATGAATTTTCCGACAGAGATGAAACCTAGAAACAGAGACCTTTACTATTATCTGCAACTCTTAACCAGATGAGGAGAAATAAAAATAATACGTTGCTTCTGGGGAATTGCTACTATGGCACTGATTAACATAGAAACTATTTAGAACAAACTAGTTACCCTCCAGGAAGTGCGAGAGTTGCATTACACCCACATGCTCTCCCCCCCCCCCCA
>VWZZ01006835.1:45368-67334 GCA_013399095.1 Psophia crepitans
TTTCTTGAACACAAGATTTAACAACTGGGTGCAGTCATATAACATAAATCCCTGAATGAATAAATTGCCCATCAGCTAGATAAGCTTATGACTTGGGAGGAAAAAAAACAAACAACCCAACTAGATTTTTTTTTTTAAGTTATATTTGTTAAAATTCTCGACAATCACCTCAAAGAATAAAATTTATTTTGCACAAATATATGTATTTTTTCCATATCTGATTTTTAGCAATCGTGCTGTTCAGCCTGGCAAGCAAACAGAGCAAGATTAACACTAACTTCCTAAAACAAATTGATTTCATGTTCCAAGCACTGTGATAATTTTCTTTGTACCTTTCAAATTTCAAATTCCCCTAAATTGAATAGTAGCAGCTGAAAAAAATCTCATACAAGTTTCTGTTAAAACTGTATTGCACCACATTAGCTAAGATTTTCCACTGATATGAAAATAAATGCAAGCCAACCCATATCATGTAATGAAGTAAAATTTCATTGCTTTTTAACAGATCTGACTCAAAACAGCATTGACAAGAAACTCATTTCAATACTGCTCTATGCCACACGCTGAACTAATGCCATAGATGAAAAAATGCTACAATCTCACAAGCACATTTCCAGCAAATGAGTCTCCACGGGCCGAAACTACTATTCTAAACAGTGCACTATCTTCAACTCTGTCATCTAACCGTTTCTTTTACCACTAGACAGACTATGTATTTGATACTCACTTGATAAGATAAACCTGAATTTTGCCCAATAAGTCTGCTCTGTCTGCCATTGTATTGCAACAGCAATCCATCAATTAGGTTAACAGATGCCACTTAACACTAGAAATAATACGGTTAAAAAAATTTTTAAAAATAAGAATGCATTCTAAAAATCAGAATGGCATCTGAAACCAAAGTAACTACTTGATAGCTCCAGTAAATTTTCACTTATTTTCAACTGTGAGTTTATGTAGTACTGCCTATTATAGAACTAGAACAATGCTGCTAATGATTAAGATATTTAAAAATTATGCTTTTTCGATATTCTTTAACATTAGTAACAGGCAGTACGTTCACAAAACTGAACAAGCCAAGTTCTTTATTTAGTGTTCAATCAAAAATATAACTGCAAAATATTAGCTATGTGTATTTTTAACAAACAAGTTCAATCAAGGTGCTCGCTATCATCTGCATGGATGTTTTTGATACTCATTCAAAATCACTTACATGTCAAAGACATTGCATGAAATTGAAACCTTTACTAATGCCAAGGTTTGACCCAGGATCCAAAATAAATCTGCATGCACAGACCCTTGTACCTACACAAAGCACCAATTACTTCAAATAAGGTTTTGTCTGTGCACTGGAGTCCACCCATGTGGAGCCAATTACTATAGCAGGGCCATTATATGGTTCATTTCCCCATACCAGCTTGGCAAGAGGTGTACATGGGTGTAGGAAGTGCAAAAGAACCTTCACTAATAAAGTGCCTCAAACACACGTCCGTGCATTGTCATATTTAATGTTACAACAAACACTTCTTCACTGGGACTAAACCATGTAAAATGGTAAATACTGCAAGGCAGTCTCCAATTTGAACTATATTTTTCAAGTTTTTCTTTTTTGTCCACCAGTAAAATCCAATTACCTTTTTTTTTAAAAAAAAAAAGAGCTTGAATAATTATGCTGATCCTAAATCTACATCGTGCATTTCTAACAAAACGTAAGAATTCCTAAGAATACTGAGAGACTGTGGGATTTGAACAGAAGGTGAGAAAAATGTCAGAATTGCATGTTCTTCAAGTAGTATAGTATGTTTATAATAGCAGAAGCACTGATATTACTTATTGATTACATCTCATATCATTCCATTCCTAAATTGGAAAGTTTTTGTTTGAAATAATTATTACAAATAGGACCAAACCACTTGAGTATAAAAATCTCTCCCCCATTGGAAGTACTGAAGCTCCATCTAGAGGCTTTTCTTCCTCTACTGTCATTTGTGGTATATGTAATATCACCTAGAAATGTGAACAATATTAAATGTCAGAGGCTTCCTTTGTACCTCCTCTTTTGTTATTCATAATGGGTTCTTGCCCTGAACCTTTGCCTGGCAACACTAGCTCCTTCACTGCCATCAAGTGGTAAGAAACCAAAACTGAACTTCAAAATGTAAAATCTCAATAATCAGATTAAATGATCGACATGGTATAGAGATAACTATAAATACTGCAAATCTTTAGAGTGCTTTTCCTTGAAGTTCTGGTATATCTACTCCAGAGCACTATGAAGCCTCACACAATAAATTCAGCAATGGCTTAAAATCTCTTTTTGTAAGGTCCATTTTTTACTTCAAATTGCACAGAATAAAAATCTACATCCATATTCCTCAACATTTTGGTTTTAGAACAAAAAGGCATCACAATAGAAGAATTTTTAAGCAACAATATATGTAACACTTAACACTTGCAAAATATTTAATTTGGCAGTTAGGAGGAATTCTATAATATAATTAGAAAGAACAGCACAGACATCTCCTCAGACTTAGCGTTGCCTATTGGCAGTATCTCAAAAGCAAGGACAAAACAGCAGCCCATCTCTTCAGCAGGGTATAATGCAGCAAGTACTGCCTATGTCAGTATCTCCCTTCGCGCTCCACAGCTGCAATCATCTGTGGACATTTGTTATGTCACGAGAAGTCTTAATGCTCTACAATCAAAAGTTACCTTTGGGGAAACAATCACACAATGCACCAAAAAACCTGGGATGCAGTCTAGATCAAATAGGAAAAAGAACTAATTAAGTAACAGCAGATCAGAGCCAGGCTGCAAGACCTTGCTTACTTCAATTTCAACCCCTTGAGTGACTTAGGATACAACTGCTCCCACAGTCGCCCATCACTCCCGCTTACAACGCTCTCTTTGAATTACAGAAATCCCACAAGGTCTTCACCATGACTAGGAATACCTCTAGAATAAACTTGCTAGCATACATACAGTGAAATTGCAGTAACTGCTTCTGCCTACTTTTCCACACACACAATCTCATTTCACTATACTTTCTCTTCAGCAGTTATTCCAATTAGGTATTTTGCCCATGGCAAAGGTTTCTTGGTGGTGTCCTGTTAGACAGAAGAGTGACCAGCACATGCAATGGAGCTTAAGAATTTGACTTCTGTTACAGAAATTAGAAAATAGAAAAAGGAACAGTTATCCAATTAACAGAAAAAATAATATTCTCTATACCAGAGATATTTTATGCTTTAGCAATACCTCACTGGTAAGGAAAGAACTACTGAACTATTTCTATCAAATCCTGTGTCTACCAGTTCATGGATTAAATCTGCACTGTGTAAGTATTGGGTGGCCACCTATCTACATGCGGCTGAGCAGAGCCAGCTCTCTGCTGAAATGCAGGCTCACACAAAGTAGCCTGCTAAAATTTTGCTATTGGGAAAGCAACCTCCAGACAGACAAACTTTCCAGCTGGAAAAGTCTGGAAGACAGTCTGGAAGACAGTCTGAAAGATCTGACTGCTGTGTTTGCTTGGCCCTGGAACCCAGCATGCTTGTTCAAAGACATTTCATTTCTAGACCAGCAATTTTCACACACAGTTGTGAAAAATTCTCCTTCAAAATAATCGTTGGTGTAATACCTACATATTGAAATTGAGAAGTATTGAAGTATCTGTTCAAGAATGATTGCAGCAATCCACAAATAATACAAGTATATATTATGAAACTTAGGACAATTATTTCTTCTGCAGTGCTGGGAAAGGAGGATAGGACTGTCAGAGGCAAAAATGGATCTTCAGAAATTACATGAGTGAAGAGACCAAAAACTGAACAGAAGGGGCCCAGAAATCAGGGAACAAGCAAAGAAAAAAAGAAAAAAAACAAGCCAAAACCCAACAACTGAAGTATGCAAGGATTTAAAAAAAAAAAGCAAAGCATAAAAAAAGGGAACATACAGAGGGACTGTAACATGCAGCCTAAAGCCACATGCAGCTTTAAGCTCAAGGCAACACTAACTGCCTGTTGCTTGGCAATTCAATCTTGAGGTCCAACTGAAAAGTCAAAACCAATTTTAGACAGTCATTTCAGTTACAGAAAGCATAGGGATTAGACAAAGAGGCTGTTCCTGAAGTAATTGAAATGTAAGTTAACCAGGGTGCATACAGCCACTTTAGCTCCTGAGCTGAAAGAAAGGACTGAATTTATGATGAGCAGTGAAAGCCACAGTAAAATTTGATGGCAGCAGGAATACATTTAAAAACAAACAAACCAACCACACAATAAAGAGAAAAGATGACCTCCAAGATTAAGAGTGACAAACAGAAGAAGACTACATTGGAGATTTAAAATAAAAATAAAAATAAAAAACCTTCGTTTTTCTTCCTGAACATGATTACATGTAGTTCAAGATGATTGCAGATCTCTCAAAAGGATGTATCAACTACACTGATAAGAAGTAACCAGAGAAAAGGTGCTTTAAAAGTTACAGATAACCCGGTATAGTATCCCTGATTGATAACTATAGTTCTTAATGATGGGACCAAAGAAAAAAAAAATAAAAAAAATCTGAATATAAAGTACATTTGAGGAAGACAGAGAGGACTGTCAGACTGTTTGCTCTTTCACACTCTGAAAATTAGAACAAAAAAGAAAAAAAAAAGCTAGCACAAAAGCCATGGAAAGTGTCATCAAAGAAGGGAAAATAATTATCAGCTCCGGGGCCTGCATAGACAACAATCGCGGTGAACTGCAATGCAGAAGGTTCCTAAGATGTTTTTACAAAGCCCTAACAATACTCAAGCATCACAGTCAGCTCAGCAATTCTCAGCTGTGGCCACCAGGGACCCTATATACTGCCCTCATTAAAGAAAAACACTCAGCGCAGTCCCAGCAACAATGCTGTCTTGGGGAAAAATAAAGCTTTAGGCATAGCAAAGAACAAGACGCCATTTAAGTAACTGTCTCATTCTCGATCATTATTGTAGGATTGACAGGTTGAAGATAGGGATTTAGTCTGGGGAGAAGGCAGCAAAAAAAAATTTCCACGATGTTCAGTGAGCTAATGGCTAGGGAAAACTGTAAACCTGTTGCCCAATATTAATCTAGAACATGAAGTCCTGGTAGGCAGGTCTAAACAGATCTGCTATGAAGTCTAGAGAGGAATGACGAGACCAAAGAGGGGGGAAAAAAAAAAGAAGCCAGCATAGGTCATTCATTTTGAGGATTTGCTTGCATCTTTTCTAGGTAAAGGAAATAACAAAGAGCAACTAAAAATACGCAGGAAGTCTACAGCAAGCATCTGCTTCCTAGTTTGGACAACAGGTGTTTATTCTAGCAGTGGCTGGAAGGAAACCTCCCTTTGACTACTTTATCAAGATGGGAGTATCACTGGGACTCTAGAAGGAAGGCTAGTATGGCCTAGAAATTAGAGATCAACTAATCCAAAACATTGTCTGGACCTGGCTTTGTAAGAAAATGTGGTAGGCTTTCATAATTTATCCAAATAAAACTATCAAGGTCAAGCTTCAACAGAAATCAAAGAACAGCATAATAAGCGAGATGCAACTGAAAATGTCATCAAAAGATCAGCAATGATTCTTTTGAAGATTGGCTCCTTTTCTTGGGCTATATTAGCAACTGCAGTACATTTTCCGTATCACTGACGCTCGAAACGAAACACAATTTTCAAACATTTATACAACAGCACACGCAATAACTCTTGCTAAAAATCACCAATTCAACATTTACCTTAAAAATTTAATAAAGAAGAGCTCAAGCCCATTAGGCAATCTGCAAGAGTGACCAAAAGAAACTTCCCCGACTCCAGGGATGCAACCTGCCATTCCAAGCACATGCTGGCTCCACTAAATTCTCCTGCTTTCCTTCCTCTCACCAGCGTGTTGGGACTCAGCAAAGTGCTACCCCACACTATCTCACTTGACTAAGTGATAGATTTTACACTGCTATAACTCATCTAGGGTACTTTTTTCACTTCTTGTAATGATGTTTTTCCTTAACCAAGTCATTACAAGACAGATCCTTGTGAAAATGAGTCCTGTTTTCAAGGTGCCTACTGCAAGCATATGAATCTTTTACTACTGAAGTAACAGTTCTCTTACCATTGAGATTCCTAATTCCTAGCACAGGACTTAACAACTTGTATATTAATTTAGTCACAAAAAACCACTAATATTGGGGAGGAGGGGGAGAAATCAGTTAATTCCCACATCACATAACACACTGGTTTTCTTTCATGTTTTATTATTTGGATATCTGAGTAATCAATGTCTTTCAGGGAGTATTTCCTCCTCCTTTTGACCACCACTTCAGGACTCATACCATCTCATCTTTAAATGGCATACTGGTTTCATTATATAACTGGACAAAAGGCCAAGTTTTTACCATGAGAGTTTTATCATTATTTTCTATCTTTGCCAACTTACATCAGACATCATCCCTTTAGGCATTCTTACCTTCGTGCCTAAATCCACTAATATGAATGATTTTTGCGAGTGGCAGGTTTTCAGTGTGTGGATTTTTTTTTTAAATCCTCCCACCCCCTCCCAGTGGAGAGTCCAAAAGGCACCTCTGCTTGAACAAGCTAACCCTTAAGAATAACCAAAATAATCATCTTGCTAAATTGTCCTTTGAATTTGATACTCATGTGAAGAATGGAAACGACTGCAATATACGTACTTCTTTAAGACTTGCAGCCAAATAGTCTGGGACTCCACAAGCAACCCTTGTGCAAGTTTAGGGAGGATGTTGGGTTTTATGCTAATAGCAAGTTCTGTTCTTGCAGCTGTATATTTCTCTTAGCTGGACTGCAAAATATTGAATACCTGATCAAGATACAATTCTATCTTGACTGAGAAATCAATTTTAGAAACCAGACTCGTCCAGTACTATCTTTCCTGGCCTAGTATCAGTCTAATCATGTCTAACTAGCTGTCATGTAAGGCTCTCATATCTCATGACAGCAGACAGGATAACCAATACCCTGATAACAATGGGATACTGTTAATTCAATGACAGTGTCTTCAAGTCAATCTGTTAAAAAAGAGCACAGAGGCTATGGGAATGCACCTCACATATCCCAGAAGCGAAGAAACTTGCATTTTACAGCCTTCTGCCTTCTTTAGGTCAGAAATTTAAGAAGATACCATGCCCCTGCTAACAGCTCTTCAAAAAAAAAATAAATTGTTAAAATCTGAACTTTGAGAAAGACAAACACATAAGAGACCAATGAAATTGTACCTTAGAAAGAAAACATGGATTTCCATATTCGATGTTAAGCAGTATTTACATTCACGAATACATTTACAAGAGAAGTTGACATTCTGCAGGGCAAAATGGCAATCTCTGCAAGAGCACTTTTTAAAACAAAATAGTGTCCCAATTTATTTTCTAGGTTTCAAATACTACAAAACGAATACAAACAAATGCTTTGTACTGAAAATTTTAAGACATCTTGGTTTAATACAGGAAGTGTAGTATCAAGATTAAAGTTCCGTATTGTTGGGGTATGATTTTTACTTCAAGTGCATTTCTGTCTAACTCTATCCCTTTTTTAAAGCGACTGTAGTATTACCTAAATTTTGAATTCAAATACAGTCTACTCAAACTTACATCTGACTGACACAATTAAACATTATGATTTTACCCAAAAATCAAGATAAAGCTAAGACATGTGTGACAAATATCAGCTGCAATGCTAAATAATGTCCAATCGCACCTACTTATTGCAATTCGCTGTCACACTACGACAAACTGGAGCCTACACAGGACAATCCTAGGTCCAACTGTTAAGATAGCTCAAAATAAGAAATATTGCCCACCAACACCTTTCCTATGAAACTGTCCATCTGCACTCTGCACCCAAATACATCATACCTACAAAACTAGATTTCGCAGAAAATGCAATCTCATTTAGTCTTTCAATACCCAATACATTCTTCTAGTTACTGTTTCTTTGGATTCCCAAAATTTGATTTCTCAGGGCACCGCTTCAGATATGTACATGTTAGCAAAGAGCCAAGTCTCCCCTAAATTCATATCTCTTACTTTAGTCAAGACACACGCACAGCATGGAAGGGGCCGTAGGATTAAATTCAGAGTTTAGTTACTTTAGATAGTACCTAGAAGTATAAGTTTATCAGGTCCCTGAATAATAAATAGATCAACTCTATTTAGCAGAAAAAGAAAACTGATTGTACACTAGAGTACTGTACTAAAACCTTCAAATTCAATAAATTTTCTTCAATACAATTTTTAGCTTTAATATGTTCACTTAAAGTTTCTGTATTTCAAACATGTTCCCTGCTGGAACATTTATTTTGGCAAGTTTCTATCTTTTAAAAACTTTCGAAACTGAGGGCATTTCATAAAACCCTGTAATGTCTTTCTCCTCACAATGTTAGCATTCAATAGAAAAAATAAAAATTGAAGTTTTCAGTGACTTATATAACTGAAGCAAAGTAATACCAAAATCTTGCCTCAACTAACAGCAATGAGCAAAGACATTACTAGTAAGTTGTACCATCAAAATTAGGATAACTAGAGTAAAATAATCTCATTGTTTCCAAAACAATAAACCTACCTACATCACAGCAAGAACCTTGCTAGGGAATTAATAAATCCACACAATTACTAGGGTATAAAGGTACCCTAAGTCAAAAGGGAGGGGAGATAACACACACCAACTCTCCTTAAGTCTTAACTCAAATAGTAACACAAATGCAAGTCCTCCATTTTACTTTCTGAAGAAAACTATTGTCCAAGACTGAGATGTTACAGAGTTAATGCTAGTTACTAAAGCAAAGTGACCAGAAGCAGGTGATATATTCCTGAACTCCTTCCAGTATATCTCAGTTCAAAGCCTGAACTCATAAGAAAATGTGCTTAATCATACACGTGTAGCAGTTAGTAGAACAGGAAAACTGCATAACAGCAGCTATTCCTCCTTCTAATGATCACTATCTACAACAGCAATGTGGTGGATTTTGTGCCAGTTCCAGTAGAATTCATGGACTGTACAGCTAAAAAACCACATTGACTGCTTCTTTCTAACTTCTTAATACAGACTTTTGTATTTGTCCAAGCAAATTAGAGTGGCAATTTATTTGATTTTCAAAACCCTTTTATTTCTTTAAATGTAATAAAAAACAGGATACTAGCTACAGACTGATGATGCAACTAAGAAAAGTTTCATTCAGGAATAAAACTACACCCATGCAATTTATAATTTTTGTAATGAGTCTTTCCTGTTGGAAATGGTCAAGAGATTCCCACATCAACACATTCTTTGCAGTAGACAGGTCAAGAAAAGGTAGCTTATCTTGAAATAAATATGCAGACATTACCCCAAACAGAAAAATTAGATGCTAAGAAGTTGTCAGGACCATGGCTTTCACCTGAGATTGCTGCATGAGATTTATATACAAAGCTGCAGACTTGCAGGTGAGGAAGGTAACCCAGTACCACAAAAAACTGCCACCAGAGAGCTGGGAGGCTGCCGGTGAGATTCCCATCCACATACACAAAACCAAACAACAAACCAATCCCACACACATTAAAAAAAACCCAAACAGAAGAGATCCTGGGAACTACAGACCAGAAGTTCTGTCATTCATCCTTACTAAAGGCAGTAGGGGCTATAAAAATAAAGTCACTGCAGACAGGGATAAACGTGGTCTGTTGGAAAAAGATATTGCATGGCTTCTGCAAACAGAAACCTTGCCTCACCAACTCGTCCATCGGTAAGGCTAGAGAGAGGAGGTCCAGCAGACCAGTACAGTCCAATTTTGAAAAAGCTTTTGACAAGGTTCCACATCAAAGGTTATTAAAGAAACTAACTTGCCACAGGATGGGAGGACAAAGTCTTATAAATAGAAAATTAATGAACAGGATACTAAAAGCAAGGTTTAATGGCCAGTTTACAGGGCAGGGAATAAGCAGCTGAAAGGTCTCCTGCTGGGGGATTGGTGCTGGGACTGGTTTTATTCAGCAGTTTCAATGACAACCTGAAGAGTAGAGCACGCAGTGAAATCTCACAGTTCAGAGGTGACACTATATGGGTAGATACCAGACACTGGCGAGGGGACACAAAACTGAGTGATCTGGCAAAAAAACGACAGCTAAGACTCAGTGTAGGCAAGACTGTTGCCTTAAACAAAACCCTGCCTACAGAGAGCGGAGCTTAGAGCTGGCAATTATAAATCATTAAGTGATCCAAGACACACTGCTGATAGTTCTCCAAACCCACGGCACAGCTGACCAAAAGGCACCACCAGGAATGCACCTTTCAACATTGCTCATCAAAAACTGTGGAGGCTGAGAGGCACAGGGGGCAAATGGACTGCAAAATATGGCTAGGTTGACATCCTCTTCCCAAGGAGCACCATCTAGTGCACTGGTTTTTATCATTTTTATTTAAGAAAGAAGTGCAAGGCTTATACAAATGTATATAAATAACAAGAAACCAGAGTGGAAACCAGCCAGAGCACATTGATAGCATGCAGCATTCCCTGAAGGCATCCAAGGAGTTCACGGATGACATGGAGGGGGGCCCTAACTGGAGGCCAAAAAGACCAGGGAATGGAAACAGGCCCTCACAAACACCAGGATCCATTGCTTAATATACAATACTAGACTATTATTAAACATTTGCAGTCAGGACATGGCAAGGGTGTTTCGTATTCTCAATTGCAAACAACATTAAGAAATAATGTGTTTGTTTTTTTAACTAATACATGTTTGAGGAAATCAACAAGCCAGTAACTCATTAATAGGTTAGTCTATATCTGTCCTGCAGAGGATCAGATTTAATTTTTTCCCCAAAAAAATTAACACATCTTTCTGGTTAAGCACCTAGTATTATTCAACCAGAATACACAAAGACCAAAAAGATTTGGTAAATGCTGGTGCACTCCAGCATGGGAACTCAGTACTATGTAACCGAATGTGAATGCAAGTCAGTTATACCTGTTCTTTAAATATAGTACATAAAACTTCTGTACATAAGAGCTTTAGTTCTTTCATCACTGTAAGCTGCAAGAGACAACTGTCTCGCTGATTGAGAGCTGACTCTCTCAATCTGTATTTCAACAGTTGAAATACTATTCTCAACAGATACACCCCAACATTCTAATTCACTACTTTGTTTTGAGTGTTGCTGGGTTAGCTTGTAGGGTTGAAAAGCTACTGGAGCAGAAGTAGAAAAATTTCAGAAGAACAGAAACAACAAAGCACACAGGTCAAAAATTGACAAAAGAAATACTTTCTATTCAACAGATAGGTAGACTCAGATTGGAAGGCAAGTTTATTTCAAATTTTTAATCAACGGAAAGAAGTGCTTGAATTGAATAAGATTTCCTTTCCATTGAGTAAGATTTTAAGTAATTCCAAATAGGAAATGGAAAGAGGCTTTCATATAGGATGAAATTTTACAGACTTTTTTTTCCTCCTGTAACTTTGTAGTAGCAACTGTTAGACACAACATCCAGTAAAGCAATTACTAGTATGATTGCAAACTCTCACAAAATTAAATGTGATAGTAGTTCTACTCTCCCATCACAGCACTTATATCCCATAAAAGAACACTACAAGAATCTAACTATTAAATGGTGAATATTAAATATAAAAGCTAGTCTAAATCAGTTTGAAATTTAATAGAACATCGATCAGACTGCAGAATCATTCACAATATTAGGGGAGGTAAAAAAAAAATATTGCCCCCTAAAGGAGAAGCTATTCATCCTAAATAAGTGCAACAATTCTACTTAGCAGCTTTCTCATGTCCTCATCAGCAATGAATGCTTCCTTCAACAAGGCAAAAATGCTTTACAGTGTTGGAGACAGCAGCATTTCAGAATTACAGCCCATGTATAAAAGCAAGACTCCTCCAGTTCTTCTTTCTCTCTTTAGTCAGAGAAAGATTGCAGAGTAACTTTATTTCAACCGCTCCTACGCATCTTTCGGGTTTCTCTGCAAGTTTTCCAGATGAACAGTGGGAATGAGGAATTGCAGATCTAGCAGAGATGAGGGACTGCTTATGCATATTCTTCTCATTCCATTGCTCATTTGTTTGACATCAAGAAGAACAGTTTGTAAGGCCTGCGAGACATGTCATTTAAGATATCTGCATTTAAGCAACTCATCAGATGATGTCATATACAACCCTGCTTTAAAGTGTTACATTCAAACTATGTTATTGTTTGCATAACTGTAACATGTACCATGTGTACAATTCATTGTCACATACATAGGATAGTTTACAAATCACTTTTATACAGAGCTAGTAACATTCAAACAAGGCTAATGGACAAACAAACAAGAAGCAAAAGAAACCCAAAAACCCAAAATGTCCTCACAATTTAGGGAGAAACAACGATTTTAAGTTGTAGGAAAAAAAAAAATAAACTACTGTTCAGGAACCCAAAATGGAGAGAAGCGAAGTTTTAACAGGCACAGCATACAGCTAAACAAAAGCACAAACACTAACAAGCAAATGAACAGCAAAACTGCAGGTTTTCATACACTGCACGAATTTCGTTAGCCCACTAGGATGATGTGGAAAACCAAAACATTTCAGATATGCATTAATTTCCCCCTTTTATTCATTTTAATATCAGACCTGTTCTAACAGATGAAAAACCCTTTGTTACCGCTTATGCTCTCATTCTTACTGGCTCAGCTGCGCAACAGCACCACAGGCTCTTTGTTACTGGCTCTGCTGAGAACACAAGGAGCACCAACCCAACCAAGGAACATTTTACATGCTCAATTTTCGTTTTATTTTCTAAATTTTACCAGGTACTTGAAGTTAAAATAGCACCATAGATATCTCAAAATATCTCCCTTAATGCTATAGTTTTCTATAGATCTGATCGGAAAATCATGTTAACCTTAACTGTAAAATTACTTTAGATGGAGCATAAAAGGTTCATCGTTCAACAGAGTGAAATTAAGGTTACTTCTAAGATTTTCTTTACACAGTTTTGCAGAAAAACACAATGACCACAATCCACAGCAGTCAAGTAGTAAAAAGCCCATTGGGGAGTCATTTACAAAACTGTATGTTACATTAATTATGTGGCTGTTTTAGATACCAACTGTGCTGGTTTCGGCTGGGATTGAGTTAATTTCATTCAAAGTAGCTACTATAGGGCTATGTTTTGGATTTCTGCTGAAAACAGTGTTGATAATACAGGGATGAGCAGTGCTTACACAGAACCAAGGCCTTTTCTGCTTCTCACACCACCGTGACATTGAGTAGGCTGGGGGTGCACAAGAATCTGGGTGGGGACACAGCCCGGACAGCTGACCCCAACTGACCAAAGGGATGTTCCAATACCGTATGACATCATGCTCAGCCCATAAAGCTGGGGGAAGAAGGAGGAAGGGGGGACAGAGTGATGGCGTTTGTCGTCACAAGTAACCGTTGTGTGTGATGGAGCCCTGCTTTCCTGGGGATGGCTGAACCCCTGCCTGCCCATGGGAAGCAGTGAATGAATTCCTTGTTTTCCTTTGCTTACATGCATGGCTTTTGCTTTAACTATTAAACTGTCTTTATCTCAGCCCATGAATTGTCTCACTTCTCTTCCAATTTGCTCCCCATCCCACTAGAGGGGAGTGAGCGAGCAGCTGTATGGTGCTTAGTTGCCAGCTGAGGTTAAACCACAACTTCAGCAAAGGAGATGAAATTGACAGAAGCATAAAACGTACAGCATTGTGTAAGCACCAGAGGCCACCAGCACAGGCTACCTACCATTCCTCAGCAAGAAATTGGTCACTCCAATGAATTACAGATCAAACACAGAACTTCTAGGAAGAAAAATAGCCCATTTTTATTTTTGCAAATTGAAGATCAAGCTATTATGGACACATCTTTAAAGGATTAGTCAAGTGGGAAGTACAGAGTGGAAGAGCTTAAGCATTACTGCTGCTGCAGGCAGAAAAAATAATCAACATCGCTTGTAAGTGTCTTTAAAACTACTTAAAATGGTAGATTCTGAAACACTTTTGTGTCTAAGAAAGGAGCCAACAACGAAAGCAAAAACACCCTGGCTTTCCTTGGAGAACATCCAAGCAGAAATTTAATAGGGAACAATACAGAAAACCCATTTTTATGGAAAATACAAGTTTTACAAGCCTATATGCCTTCATCACTTTTAAATGCAGCAACTGTGAACAAAAACACGAGGGAACATTATGCATACATGATACGTGTCAGGGCACTTACAGAACTGATTACATAATGTGTCAGCAGCTTACCTGAAAGTTCAGCACTACTAAAAAAAGCAAAAACAAAAACAAAACACACACAAGAAAACCCATATCCTGCACCATCCTCAGTTACAAAGCTGAGCAGTTACCCTAAGTGCTTCTTTACAGTGACTCTTGTGAGCAACTAATCTGTAGCTCGGGACAGCTTTGTTCAATAGGATCCAAGTGAATAATCTCAACAATGACTTCATATAATTTAAATAATTTACATTTTTTATGAAAAGCAGCGTTTCCAGAACTGCTGGAAACCTTACTTCCATGTGTAACTTATAGGTAACAGACTCAAAGAGGAAGTTTAAAACCATGAAGGGATGCAGAACTATGCCTCAACAACATACCGAGAAAAAACACACAATTACTTTTATAGAATGAACTGAGATTACAGCTAAAGTCACTAGAAACAAATCTGGATTTTCTAATGCTATTTTTGTTTGAAATAGTGCAATGCAGCCTATTACTGCCTCAATACTGATAGTATATTTGAGGGCTCTGGGGGGCTTTTTTGGCTGTAAATACCATAACAGGAGCCAATTCTTAAAGGAAAAAAAAAAAAATTAAGAACTTCTCCTTCATCCATCACTTACAAGAAATGTACAGTTTCAGGAATTACTGAGATCTCTCAGTGTCCAAATAAAGGTCTGCTACTACTCTGCTACTACAATCACCAAGTTGCGTATTGTAGAAGCTACTTCTTTTTCACAGTTTGGAGCAAGAGAGTTGGAACATATTTCATCTTTCTGACTGACACTGTGCTATTGCAGTTGACCATACATTAAAATTTAATACCTTCCAAAACTTCTAGACCTGCTTAATATATGTTTTGCAAGAGAAGTAGAAAATAAGCCTGAAATAGGCTTAGATCATTAGACATGATGCTTAATCACTAGCCCAACAACTTTGATTCCTCAGACATGGGTAACTGAAATATCAAGCTGCAACATGGCTCCATATCACTTCACAGCACTTTTTTTTTCTCTAAAATGTTTCCAGATGATGCAATTTTAGTAACACTGTACCCACATATTGAACAAGTTTAACAAGGCCAAGTGCGAGGTCTTGCATGTTGGTAGGGGCAACACCAAGCACAAATACAGGCTGGGTGCAGAATGGACTGAGAGCAGCCCCGAGGAGAAGGATTTGGGGATGTTGGTGGACAAGAAGCTCAACATGACCGGCAACGTGCACTTGCAGCCCAGAAAGACAACAGTATCCCAGGCTGCATACAAAGAAGCATGACCAACAGCTCGAGGGAAGTGATTCTCCCCTTCTTCTCCACTCGCATTAGACTCCACTTGGAGTACTGTATCCAGCTCTGGGGTCCTAGGACAAGAAGTACATGGAGCTGTTGGAGCGAGTCCAGAGGAGGGCCACAAAGTTGATCAGAGGACTAGAGCACCTCTCCTATGAGGACAGGCTGAGAGAGTTGGGCTTGTTCAGCCTGGACAAGAAAAGGCTCCAGGGAGACCTTTGAGCAGCCTTCCAGTATGTAAAGAGAGTCTACAGGAAAGCTGGAGAGGGACATTTTACAAGGGCATATAGTGATACCACAAGGGGTAATGGTCTTCAGCTGAAAGAGGGTAGATTTAAATTACATATAAGGAAGAAATTCTTCACCATGAGGGTGGTGAGGCACTGCAACAGGTTGCAACTGCCTCCCTGGAAGTGTTCAAGGCCAGGTTGGATGGGGCTTTGGGCAACCTGGTCTAGTGGAGGGTATCCTTGCCCATGGCAGGGGGGGTGGAACTAGATGAGCTTTAAGGTTCTTTCCAACCCGGGCCATTCTATGATATGCTAACCTCAAAGCAGCAGGGAAGAGAACAGCCTTATGTGTTAGAAGAACAACCAAAATAAGAGTCTTTGGATTACGATCCAGCTTGTCACTGGGAAGAAGGAGGAACAAACTGCTGAGTTTCTGGGATAGCTATCCTTATTTTCCTTTCCTTGTCCTCCTTATGTGCACCTCACCCGCCAGGGAAAACAGAAGACCTGTATGTGTACAGGTAGGTTGTTCTTGCTGAGGACTTGAGAGCATTCCTTGCATAGATACAGCTCTCCCTCACGTGCCTTTTCCTACTTGAGGAAACCACTCTGTGTACTAGACATTCCCAAAAAGCTCTACAGGAAAAATAGTTTTATCTAGACCTTTTTTTTTTTCCTGGACAGTCACCCATTCAAAGACAGAACTACAGCAGTGCCAGACAATATAATACTGACAGCTTCAGAGATTGCCGCTCTTTATGAAAAATAAGTTACCAAATCTATGTCCAAGAACTTACTTATAGGTATTCACAGCTTTAGAACTGTAGTGATGGACGTGCTGCATGTCATCAATTAATACACTTATGTAAAACAAGACTACACAAAAACCTACTACTGAGAATTTTCTTAAGTCTCTCATAATGCCTTGTAATTCCATAAAAGCCACACAATTTGTCGTGGGGTTCATTCCTGGTAAAGTTCTTCCAGGGCACTGCCAAGAGGTAAAATTCAGCATCAGCCATTTAACATAAACTAGAGCCTCAAAGGTGCATTTACCTCAGTTTTTTAAATGCAGATCAGGAGTGAACATGTAAAGCAAACGTCCTTATTGTACCCACTGACTGCATATCATGAAGCCATCCTGAAGTGAACAAACTGGATTCCTTTTGTATGGAATTGAACTGTAAGATGTAAAACCAGGAGCACAACCAGCACACAAATAGGCATTGAGTCCATGCAGCCAGTCTCAAATTAATTTTAGAAAAACAGTCCCTGAAATGCAAACAGTACGGATACCAATTCCTCAACACCAAACACCACATTCTACAGATGCAACTCTGTCAGACCATGCTGCTTGCCAAGGTACACACAGCTCCTCTGTTCCAGTGTTCTTGGAAGGAGCCTATTAGCCCAACACATCCAGCTCATCTAGACGGGTTGTGGCTTCCCACAGCCAAAGAAATCTGACTCCTTGGTTTTCATGTCTTGCACCTTCTTGGAGTTGCTAACATGCCAGTGTCTCATAGGCTATAGGTCCAAAATCAGGTTCTGTACGTGCAGTTCTGACTGTGTGCTGCAGTATCATCTAGCAAACTCACCATCTAGCAATGACATGGATACAATTCTCTACAGTAAAGCCACATCAATGAATTAGAGCCTGGTTCAACATAAATCTCATGTGCCACAAGGAAGGCACAAGCCAATACTGAAGAAAACATCTCTCTCAAAATTTCTTGGGGGTTATATATTTATCCACAGTGTTGGCCAGCAAGCCCCACTCACGTGTTAACTCTCCCTCAGGAACTTGAGCTCCCAGGGCCTCTTCTCTTTTCTCCAAGCACCTCTACTTTCTGTGTTTGCTTTCATATGCTGCACAGGCCTAGCAGAACTTTCAACACAAACCTGTTCCTTTATCTGATTACCAGCAGAAGCCAAAGCCTTGTGCAGAAATTCCTTGGTCTTAACTGATACATAGCATACTGCTCTGCACAGGCCAATTCTAGCAACACAGCTCATGCATTTTAACACATCTTCACAAACATTTCCTAAAAATTACTGATCTTGCCTCCAAGAGCCAGATCACAAACTTTCAAAAGACATTCAGAGGCCTGTAGTGTCTTCCTTACTGCAAGCCAAAAAGAGCAGAGAAGCAGGTAATTCCCTTGAAGCTATAAATAGTTATAATCAAAAGTATATTTTCACAAGGAGATCCACAGGTTCAACTGATGCTAAGTTGATTCATCCAGAGCATATCATATTTATGCAGGTATCATCTACTGAAAGCTGTAAGAGACTATAAAATTAACTTGATCAGTTTGTTTGTCCACCATACAAGCTTGTAGCTCCCCAGATTTTCCTGGAATTGTTCAAAAAAATTGACATCACATTTGAATGTTCTCATTCTCAGGTAACAGTAATTTCATTACTGAGTCTGCATAGCCTCTAGTTTAATTCTGCTGCTTCATGTAAGCTTTTAGATGAATACTATTCAGTCCTGAACCTTTTGTCAGTTTGAAACTGGCTATACTGAAGTGATTACTGAAATTACTATCACAGCAGATCTATCAAGAGTTTATGATTCTGTTTTCTTCAGTAACCACTTGGGGGAAATGTAATCTTTTCTCAAGCCAAAGGTTATCTTATCTCCCCATTCTACTAGGTTAAACTTTTTGAGATCAGTAATGTTTTAGATTAGCCATTCAAGTTAATCACATTATCAGTTTAAGAACCACCAAAGAAACAGGAAGGTAGAGCAATTCCCAAATTGTTTAGAACAGCAATAGCGACAAAACATAATGCAAAACTTCTTATATATGCTATGTTACCACTAGATCTGATGGATTAACAAATAGATCGTGTTCTTGTATAAAAATCAGATACTTCTTCGTTTAGGTGCTCAGCCCTAACACTTGGGGGTTGGACAAGATGATCTCCATAGGAGCCTTCCAACCTCAACCATGTTGTGAGCATTTGCAGATTTCTCAGTCAACCCCTCCTTGAAGTCAAGCACTGAGGACAGTTATTCTAACAGCTACGACAGTCACAGTCTTACTCCTCCTCTGTCATTCCATATTCACAGCAAAGACCACTTCCACTAGATCATCCTCTATCTCAGTCACCAATTTTGGAAAACAGCAGCTTCAAACCTAATACCCTGCCAGTGCTGGATGAGTTACCTGACAATGCCAGGAGGCTTCCACAAGGCCCTCAAAAAGACAAAATACAAACCTCTTACTCGCGCAAGACTAGCAACAAAACAAGGAAAGAATCATCATTTCTCTCCAATTCCAGGGAAAAAACACAGCAGCCATAGGCTTCATCAAAGCATGCAAGAGAGCTATGGGACTTCCCACAATGCATTCTGCACCTTGTCAGTTAAGGTCAACATCAGCTTCTGACATCATACATGAGGTTCAACAAGCAATCAGTACCACAATTCTCCCATCAAAACTTAAGCTGTTTTAATGCCTTAAGGAAGCATTGGAGTCATTCCCTTTATTTTTTCAAAACACAAGATGACATGTTTAGAAAAAAATCTGGCAGCCCTGATATACTACTGTTAATAAATATGGTTGAGCATCCGTATCTCAGACACGGAAATTACTTCCTGCATAAGGGAGAAGTGCTCCCTCCCCTAGAAGTACATGAAGAAAGAAGGGATTATCAGGACATGACACAAAGCAATCCATGCCAAGAGGAATATGGGCGAGGAGGGGAGAAAGCAAGCTTTGATGAATGAAAGATTCTGAAACAGTACAAAGGTACGGCCACAAAGGCAATTGTCACACACACTGTCCCTCTTGTGCTGAAATGCCAAGAACACCTGAACACAGGAAATAAAACCACTCGCACCAGAACTACAAAGAGTTAATCACAGCATGCTAGTCAAAGGCATCCCAGCTAAAACAGCAGCAACATACAAAATAACCAGTAAGCTCCATTAATCCATAGTTTTAAACAGTAGAAAACCTGAAGAAACATGCAACCAGTATGTAGAGATGTTATGGTAAAAGACAGCCTGATGTTAAGACATCCAAGGTAGGATACAGCACACCTGAGATTTCTGCACTTCCCTTGACCCTGTTACAAGACCAGTTACGCTTCTCATACAGTAACTTAAATGGCTGCAGCTACCTCGTGAGTCACTGCAAGTCAGAACTCTGCTTCAGTACCTTGTTTGAAGCTTCAGGTATAGGTCAGAGCTGGAAAAGCAGCAGGAACAAAGTATTCAGTGTGGAAGAACCTGTAAACTTGTAAGCATCTTCCAACGCTTACAAATTTGTATTGAAGCTCATCTTCAACACTGCAGGCTCTATTACTGTGCTTACAGGTATATTCTGTTGCATGTGCAAAGCATCTAATACTGATACTATTGACTTCAAGTCTTGGCTATAACAACATTATGCGTGACAAGCATATACTTATAACTAACAAAACTTCCTTTCATTTTTGTTGCACTGCCTCCAACTTTTTCCCTGCACACACATTACAAGCGATTCAAGTTTGCCATGGAGAGTAGAAGTAGAGTAGAAGCGTGAACTAGCGAAATATTTTCTTGCTAAAAGTAACATTATATTTTGCTAAAATTATTGTGCAAGGTACAGATTCAGTCCTAGAAAACAGAATTGTGGAAGACACTAACAAAGAGTTGCATAGCAGAACTGAACATCACTAACGGAAACAAACAAAACTGTATCTCCACATCACCTAACATTAACGTTGCCTTTGAGGAATTAAAACCTAGATTTTAGGCTCATGACAGTGAAACTTAGGTAGCAGTGTTTGCTGTGTTACTGCATATATGATGGCATTCCACAGTATTTAACACCAGATGCTTAAGAAGGAGTAAAAGAAAGAAGAGATGAAAATGACTCATAATCCCCCAATCATCATGAAGAACCACAACCAGTAGCTTCCAAAACAGGACCCATATATATTGCAGACACCTTCCTTGCCTTTGCAGACATGGGCCTAATGAAATGCACCTGAAAACACAGATAGTATTCTCAAAAACTACAAGAACTACATCAGAATAAACTTTAAGGTTGTCAAGGAAGCTGTTTGAATAGCAGGATCACCCACCAGAACGTAGATGTGCTAGGAGACAAACAAAGAATAAAGTGTCTTTTGGGGACTTGGTGAAGTAAGAAATTATAAGGAACTGCATACTTAATTAGTGAGGAGAGGAACACTGACTGGAAGAAAGAAAAAAACACTGCTGAGCTGTGTGACGAAAGATGACACGAGATCACACACACAGAGTAGAGCATCTAGAGATGAGGAAGGCCATCAAGTGGGAGCCAGAACAAGTGATACAAGTTGAAGATGCCAAGTAGCAGCAAAACAAGAAGCCACATCTAAAACATACACAAGAAACATGGCATAAAAGTGTCTGGAACAGGAGTTCCTTTCTTGACTACACATGCATGAAAATTAACCGAAGGTGCGTAACAACTGCTTTAAGATAAGTCTTAAGCGTTGCCTAGCAAACAGAGGTGAAAACCATGCGCAATAATCAAGATACATGGAAAGTAAATATAACAATCTACCAGCCATTACCATGGCAAAGTGTCACAGTCTACCACATGGCACGCGTGAGGGAAAACTGGAGCCACAACACACGGTGATGCACAGTCTTAACAAGATAAGGAGCCAGCAGCTATGCAGAATAAGAGAAAGATGAGAAAGAGCTATACCCAGGATATGTAGGGAAAGTGGGAGAAGCCCACAAGCTACTTTTGTCTAGCTGTAGCTTCATTTGGAGAAAAACAGCTATATTCAAAAGAGCAACAGGCACCAGGAACACACGAAGATACAGTGGGAGACAGAGGGTTAACTGATGGTGGGGCCAGAACGACAAAATAAATAGAAGAGTACTTGAAAGCGAGCGGAACCCCCGCAGAGGGAAGGGACAGGAGCCCTGCCCTGAGCCTCGGGAGCCGGAGCAGGCCGGACTGGAGCGGCAGAGCGGGACAGCCGCACGCGTGCCAAGTCAGGAGGCGGATGACAGCGCCCGGCGAGAAGGCGAGGGGCCGGCGGCGCGCCCAGCGCCCGTGTGCCGCGGGGAGCAGCCGGGTGGCGGCAGCGCGGAGGAGGGGGGAGCCAGCCAGCCATGTTCGGCGGAGGCAGGGACGGCGGTGACAGGCGAGGCCCGTGCCCGCGGGAAGGGACCGGGGCAGAGGGCGGCGGGGGAGACGCGCCT
>VWZZ01006835.1:67829-97948 GCA_013399095.1 Psophia crepitans
GCCCGCCTCCGGGCGCCGCGCTGCGCCCTCGCCTTTCCCGGAGCTGCTGGAGCCCTCTCCGCGCCCCCCGTCACCCGGCGTAACCCGCGGAGGGTTGTTCCTCCACACGCGTCTCCCCCGGCGGTCGGGAGCTGGCCCTGTACCCCTCTCAGCCTTCCCTCAGCTGGGGAGCGGGGTCCTGAGGGGCGGGAGCCGCTGCCTCGGGCCCCGTTACCAGAAGCCTCCTCGGTTCCGGGAGCGCCGGGGAGGTTTTGGGGTGACTTTGTCCAGGACGGTGCCCGCCGGAGGGAGAACGCCGCGGGGGGAGCGGCTAGTTGCGTAAGGCGGCCCCGGGGTGCCCGGGGGCAGGGCCGCGGTGCCATCGCTGCCCCCGGCCCCTACGTGCTGCATTTCTCCTCAGAAATGCGTTAAATTTATTAATTCCTTAAGAATGGGCTTGATTACTGTAACCTGTTCTACCCTGAAATCACTCCAGCATACTCAGTCTGAACTCGATTTGTAAGCTGTTTTCCCTGGACCTTTCATCCTTCCCTTACTCAAATTAATGTTAAGCATGAATGCACGATGAGAAATTAGATGGAGACTTAATGGCTCAACAATACAAATTATCAGCATTAAATCATTTTTCTCTGATACAGTCAGGCTCAGTGGAACACCCCATCTGTTTCATCTCTCTTGAAGCTCGGCCTGGTTAATAACTCACTGCGAGAACAGTCTCTTTAAGAAAAAGAAGACGGCTTCACTCATCCCAAAAGTATCTGTGAACTGAATCAAGTTCAGAAAATAGTTTTTCCAATTTAAAAAAATCCCAAAATGCTGCTCTTACATGCACCTAAATTCACGTAAGAGGAGCTAGGCACCATTTACAAAGTCTCCGTACAGTGGAGCACGGCCTTGGCTGTCTTCTGGGAACAGCAGGATGTGGCTTTAAAATACGCTCTCCTTAATTCAGAAAAAAGGACTTGAACCAACATAGCCATTATCAATTTTCCAACTCATAAAGTACAGAGTAGTCTTAGGTATTCTGCCCTATTGAAACTGTTCCCTTTTGTATAAACTATTTAAATATTAATAAGATTGATACTCAAACTCATGCTTCCATATCTCGTATGCATGCCCACTGGGCTGTTAGCATCATGATTCTGCCTCTGGCTTTGTTTGCTGAAAAGACACCTAAACCCATTTGCCAGGAGATGATAATTTAACCAACAGCGTCTGATGTAGACTCTCTTCAATTCACCCTTCTCAAAAAGGAAAGCTTAACTATTCATTCTGATCACCTTTAAAAATGCTTCTCCCACTTGATCATAGAGTAAAAAACTATAATCCTCTTCTAGAGAATGACAATGTAAAGTTAATTTATCTACTGCTTTTTTTTGCTAGAGTAACTGAACCTGGTACAGATCCGTTTCTTCCCTCTTCCTTATTTTCTTAATCTGTTCTGTTTTGCACACCAGTATTCATAGCATAAATTTCCTTTGTTGCCTGGTGTATCTACATTCTCCTTGCTTTCAAGCCTCAAGCTTTATGACAGAAAAATGCCAGCTTTGGATCAAAAAAAATTACCTACCACAAGGTTATAGAACAGAGTTTAAAGATGCAAAGTAGCCTCAGAAACCAGGGGCAAATGAAGAGTTCAGTAAGGTGGTATTATTTTTAAACCAGGTTAAAGACTTTTTTAAAATGTGAGATTAACAATACTCCATTCCCCTTAATAGGCGCTTTCCAAACTCTTCTCTTCTTGACTCATTCTGTGTTTTCCATGTCTACTTCATCTTTCCTTGTTAGCTTCTAAGCCTCCTTAGTTAAGTTGATCTAGTGCAATGATCAACCTGGAAGAGAAGCATTTGTTATTTTCATCTGATTTTTCATAACTCAGAATTTGCTAGGAAGAATGTCCCCTTTCAAAATCCACCTCAGCTGCTCTTGCTGAAACTGTTGAAACAACCTTAAAACCCCTGATAAATGCAGGTGATCTATTCCATTCCTGATTAGGAAAAACTGTTCTAATGCTGCCCACTAATTGCAGATAGCTTGTGGCTCCAATCCATTTGAGAACAACAGCCAGTGATAGCTGTTTTGAAAGAAACATCTTGAAATTCTTCAGACAAATTACGGTTTCTTTCAGTCAAGAGGAACATGAATTTAAGAAGAATAATAGGAGAAAAAAATGCACTGATGATAATGGGATTATGATTATTTAAAATACATATTTAACAGATACCTTACATTTGAGTCAGCATACTGGAATTGTTCCAGTTGGTTTTAGCAATAGGAAATTTGAATACTCGTTTTAATTCTGCTCCTTAAATCATTAGAAGGCCTGATTCTGCATGTAACATTTCTAAAAAGGATTTTTTTTAAATTCTAGACTATGAGATTAGTTTAAATGTTTCCATTAAAATCATTCTGTACCCCAAGAATAAATACCGAAATTTTGGGAAGAAAATGCTAAAAATGCTATTAAAATTCTATAAGCACTAGCATAATAATGACACATTATTATCTTCTTTTTCTTCTGTTTTCCTCTCTAAAGTCAAGAGAAGTTATTTCTTCTCGGTGAGTCATTAGAGTCCTTCCCCCTTCTCCAACACTTCAGTTATTCCAAGTCACACAGGCTTCCACAGTATAAAACAAGTCAGTTAAACTAAAACTTCTCTTTCCTGATTTCAGGGAAAGCTTTAGAATACCCATCAAATGCAATCGAATTCAGCAATGCTTGCCTTTGCTATGGGCCTGCAACGACAGACATGAGAAATTTCCAGTGACACGTGCTGTGACTGGTGAGTTAGGTGGCCAGTGACGACGATTTAAATCATAGTACTGCAAACTCTGATGCAAATGGAGAGGAGAAGGTAAAGGGTTACACACGGCTTTCTCATTACAGTCTAAAACTTCTCGTGTTGGGAGGTATTAGTGTTTTTTTCTGTGACTCGGACACGACGTTCAAATGGCTGGAGCGTCAGAGAAGGGTTTTAATTCTGTATGTAGTCTCTGCAGCTGGGCAGCTCCTTTCCTTTACAAGAATATGGAGAGCCATGAAGGAAAGGATGACATTTTCTTTCTCTGCCCTGAGTTTCCCTGCACACGCAGGCAGGTATCACCAAATCAGGTACACTCGGTCACAACACTCTGCTTTGCAAACCGTAAGGGGAAGAAGCATATACAGAAATAATTTGTTTAAATAAATCTGTGTTCTGACGCTAATTGACAGTAGCACCCAAGGCCCGAGGCATGAACCAGTTATTATTAGCGTTTTTAACAGTGCTGAAACACCAACATGCTTCATAAGCCCAGTAGGATTCACACAATCGTATTCTGAATAGCTAAACAGCCTGCGATGTCGATGTCTCCAATGAATGGAAGACAGCTAGGGGAAAGACCTTAGTAAGGGACCACCCTTTTCTTCCTAAAGATAAAGCCTTATCTCCAGCAATGCGAGAGCCTGACTGTTCTGCAGCCTATTCCAGTTTTCTATTCCGGCTGTTCAGCATAGGTGCTCTACGTGGTTTTGTATACTAACAGTAGTTTTCTCTGGTAACGAAGCTGGCTGAAGAGTTTCCTGCGCCCTCCCCCAGCCCAGGCGCTTGTTCCCACCTCTGCACCACTGTTCGCTGCCTCCTCAGCTGTGCTAATTCAGCTCTGTGCGGGCCACATTGTAAATCAAGCGACTGAAATGATCCGGGGTTTTGTTTTTTTTTTAAAAAAAAAACAAAACTGTTTGTGCACACATATATACACATACGCACACAGAAACTCAGATTTATTTCAGTGATCCAATTTACAACGCAACCCACAAACAGCTGCATCGGCACAGTCAAGGGGACAGCGAACTGTGATGAAGGAGCAAGAACAAGAGGGCAGAGCAGGCAGGAAGCTGCCTGGCTTAAACTGGCTTTCCCATTGGAAAAAAACCCTTTGTATAACTACACCCGGAGAGCTGAACGCAAGCTGTTCCCCGAGCAGTGAGGCTACGCGGAGTGGAGAGAGGAATTCTGTTTCACAGCTGGCAGGAACGTTTGAAGACTTGCACCGGAAGAGAGGGTTCTCCTGCAAAAGCGGCGGGTGAAACGGCAGTAACCTTCTTTTGAGGGGTCCTGTAGAGCTCCGTCCCGATAGGCAAGTGGCCTGGTTATTGCCTTTTTAAGGGATTTTTTTTTTTTTAAAGCCAGATCGTTTTGCAAATGCAGTTTAGAGCGTAGCTACGCAAACAGACCAACGAGTGGAGACCGAGGGAAGGTAACATCCAGCGTGGCAGTGGGAAAAGAAGGGGGGACGGCGTCATTTTATAGCAACCCTGCCCACTGAAAGATTTGTAAGGAATATGCCATTTGGGTAGACCAGCTGTTACCTTAGGCCAGACATAAGTCAAAGTAATGAGAAAGAAATGTGGGAATGGAAAGAGAAGCAAAAGCAACAGAGCTAAAACCAGAAAGCTATTACAGTCCATCAGACATGAAAGAATATTATTTAGGAAATAGCTAATTCGTGCCTGGTCTGGGCAGCTCAGTCCTCTCTTTTAGCTACGTTACTCTTTTTTTTTCTTTTTCCTCATGTTGCATCATTAGTGCCAAAACCCAAAGAATCCCTGCCTACTGAGCATGCCGTGCCCTGTGATGCTATTTTCCAAACCAGAAAACTACCTGAAGCCACATTAACATCCTACAAGATGAGTCACAGACTGTGGGAAAGGAAAAGAGGGTTCATTTTCAGAATACCAGCCATATCCTAATAGTATAAAACCACCATATGAAAGCATTCATCATTGTGAATGGCCTTTTTCCAGCATAAATGCATAATGTTTTGCTGTATGACATGACAGTAGTCTGCCCCTGTACTTTAATAAGTATTTTCCCAAAGAACAACATCAACATGGGGGGAAGCACTGTCTTAGGCAGAAGCTTAGGAGGCACAAGAATTAAAACAAAATCAGTGATTAGAAGGCTTATGCCATCTTTTTAAACAGTGTATTCTTGACACCTTTCAAAATTGTCTTTGGCTTAAACTGCAAGTGGATGACTTCCAATGTAAATTTTGTTACTACTATTCCAAGAACGACATCCTGGTACTCTATTCACATATGGAGATGCTCAGCATATGCAAGCTGAAAACCTCTGGACAACTTTTAGAAATATGTAGAGGTCTTTTAACATTTTCATCCAAGGAATGTTATTTTAGTTTCCCACACTGAGAGCTTTCACTGTATGGACAACATTTTGATTTCTAGAGAGCAGCATATCCTAAGATGCTGTGCAGATGAATATAATTCCCACCATACATAATGTAAGAACACTGCAAATCAGGAATTCTCAAGACTACGCTATGTTGTCAAGACATTTGTGTTAACATTCCCCCCAAAAAAACGTAAAATAAGAAACATGATTTTGAAATCTTGAAGGTCTCACACAGTTTTCAAATGGTGATGTTGATTCCTTTCATTCTATTCTGCAGTGACTATCAAAGATCGATGGAGCTTGTTCATAACAGGATTTTGCTTAATTCTATTTGACACATCAAGCGTTGTTTAGCAGTTTACTTGTGTTCACTGAAGCAATTAGTATCTCTTTAATTTCAAGTGAATTTTCCTGAAAGTGTTTTGTAATATTTTTCAAAATTAATTCACCACCAGGGGGCAAAGAACTATTTCTCCAGAGAGAACATTTTATATCGGTTTCGTAGATGCATGACCCTTCCAAGGTCCTTTTCTACTTCACAGTAATTGCAGATGGGATTAAAAAAAAAAAAAAAATAAAATGTGTGCAGACCTAGAAATACACCAGAGGGAATTCTTTACCATTTTTTCCAGCGTTCACTGCTCTAACAATAAGACAATAGCTGGGAGAACAAACTGGAGAACCACAAAGAGGTGGTACAAGATGACTGCTACAGGAGAGCTACTTCAGTCCTCTTTGTGCACACGGTTTTACCATGTCTCTGCCAGGTCCCACACTGTGCTGTGTCTCGTACAGAGAAAATGAGAACCATCTAGGCACTAAATAAGGTAACGATAGTAATTCAGTGATATCTGTAACCAGTATCCTAACACTTATATTGTATTTCAGATTATTTTATTTCCCTGCACAATTCTTGCAGTGCTGTTTTGTTCCTGCTTGGTCTCTCCTTGTATTCTGTGCTTTGCCACAGAGGAGTTGATGTTAGAACTAATTAAAAAGAAGGCAAGAATTTGATTTGGCAAATTAAAAGAATTAGTTGAAATATCATTAGAGAATTTGCTTGTTGTTATGAGAAGATAAAATCTTAGATGATACAATTCCATTTGTCAGTACGTAACGCTCATCTCCCATTTATTAAAATGGTATTTATGAATGTTTGTGACATTTGCTAAGGTATCCTCCCAAGAAGGGAAAATACTAGCACCATAAAACATTGGAGAAGAGAAAGTCAAATCCAAACCCAAAAATACATCACCAGAAAATACATGAGTATGTGTAACTGTGACCACGCACAGAGATGCTGTGCGATCAGAAGCACATCACGGCAACAGTACAAGGGAAGAGCTTGTTACAGCAAACGTACGCAGGAATTAATCATGGACGACATTTGAGCTTTGAGATATCTCTTCAATAAAAGAATTGAGTCCATTCAAAGAGTGAACTGAAAGCTATGCGAGATGAGCATAAATGACAATATTTACTCTAGACCAATGTTTCCGTACTATAGAATTTGTTTGTGGTAACTTGCTGTCCAGTTGAAAATTGAAGATAATACTTAGAAATTTGTTTAGAGTGTTCAAAATGTTTTCTTCATAAAATAAAGTTAAATTTCAAGTGACGTATTTTTCACATTTCAGGCTTGCATTAACAAAATTGTCAGACTATTCTTGTACAGTCCAATACCTACAGAACTAACTAAACGTATGAAGACCATCAACGTGATGTATATGTGCCTGTTTCTTTCTAAGAAAAATCCTGTAAAAACACTTCAAATTCCGTATTAAATATAACAGTGCGCTTGATTGTGATTGGAAAAAAGTCATCCATTGATGCCAGAAGAATTCCAGTCTATGCAGATACCAAAAAGAAATTCCTAGGAAGGCCAGTCTGGATCAGATAATCACAATTACACACACAGCAGAAAAAGTACATTGTGAGAAACCAATATAAGGAAATAAGGTTGGATTATTCCATTATTATATTTACCAAACAGACACCTTTGAAATCCTACCCACAGCTACGTATGCAAATACATATCTGCTAAATTATTGTAATGTCTGATGTAGCTTTTCTGACATTTATGTGATGTCAAGTAGAGATATATTTACTTCTTGCAGTCACTTGCTTTTCTCAAATTCAAAGTTCAGTGTTAAACATATCACAGCATTTTGCTGCTGGTAAATTGTGTTTGAGTTTTCTTCAAATTGTAACATAAATGGCCCAAATACTTCCTCTACCTGTACTTTTTGCTCTCAAAAAATATGTATCAGAAAACAGAGCAGGACATGTTACTTTCATTACAAGTGCAAAATGTTCTTTTCAGAAAAACAAATTACTATCCAAAGCACTTTCTTTGTCAAAATTCTACAGTATAATTTCTCACAAAATCTCATTAGCCAGTACCATTTCTCCATAACTAACCTCTCCAGTAAGTAGTCTTTAACAGAGCTTTAACAGCTCTCAGCAACATGGGGGTTTTGTTGTTGTTATTGTGTTTTGCTGTGGTATGAATTTCACTCACTACATCACAGACTAAAACAGTAGAAAAGTAAAAATAAAGATTTCTCATACTAAGAACCTGTCACTCAAGGTAAAAGATGCCCTGAACACATAGAACCCAAATGGTCCAGATCTCACAGAAGTGTATCATCTCTGGAGTTCTCCTGAAGCAATATATTTTTAGGCAAAGCATGTCTGCTGTAAAGTCATTTACCATTCTCCTTAAACATTATTTGTTACTTAAAATATTTAACTATTAAGTTCTAAAATCCAAATATCTGAGCTTGCCTTGTTGCTGGCTTTTCTCAGAATCACTGTAGTCATGGAATCATGGAATCATTAAGGTTGGAAGAGACCTCCAGGATCATCTAGTCCAATCGTCCCCCTACCACCTACTACCCGCTAAACCATGTCCCTAAGTACCACATCCAACCGTCATGTAGAAATATTTCATGTCCGGTCTATACCCTTTAATCACTTTTTCTTTCTCCTGTATTTGCATTCTCTCTCACCTCCCCTGCGTCTACTGTGTTGTGCTACCAAATAAATATTAAATATGTTATACTCATTTAGTTCTTCTTAACCAGGCATTCAATTCACATAATAAATACTTCCTCTGTGGGCAAATATTAGACAAGGAATATGTAATACAGAGTGTTATTTAACAAAATATATTTAATGAATTCTGTCAAGTGTGAGGTATAAATATTGACTTCTTTGCTATGTGGCACATAGAGGAAGAAATCACTTAAGTTAGTGGCTGCTCCTGATCGGTGCCCTTGGTCACTGGCAGGCTGAGAAGGTTACTTGCAGAGCCCAGGGTAGGAACTTGCACAGTGGCATTATCTGGATCCACTTTTATGTGAGTTGTACCAATGAGTCATACTTTCAGCATAGAATATCAAAAAAGTTACAAGACAAAAAAGACTATATTTAATTGCTTGGCAATAGCATGACAATCCTCCCAAAAATCAAAACTATCTGGGAAAAGCAACCACCTTTAATCGCTGGGCTAATGGCTGTGATAGCTACATTACAGATCCACGGATTTGTTTCACTTGTGTTGCAGAGGCCAAACAAATATTCTCTTCTTTCTTGACCCATAATGCATGCTCCAAAACTCTCTGATACCGTGCAAATATTAAGGAATTTGATGTCAAAGTCCCTTGCATGCTTTAGGATATCCTTGAATACAGGACTAGGTGATCCTTGAGGTCTCTTCCAACCTTAATGATTCTATTCTATTCTAAATATTAAAGAACAGCTCTCTTGTCCTTATTCCGTTGTTCCCAGATTTGCTTTTGTAGTCAAATTCTACTTTTCAACTTCATTTTTGTTGTAAAATATTTATTTTGAAATGGTAAACAAACATCAGACTAACGGAGTTTTAATCAGTGCTAGATCAAAGCGCTGTTATCTCTGTCTACAGGCCAGCGAAGAACTCCATTATATCACTTAAGCACCATTTAGAGCTGAGTCGGTGATTTATTCTTGCAGCGTGTTAGAGGAAAAGGCAGAAGGAATTCTCTCTGCCGTCCCTCCCGCTGGGCACAGCCTGCCCTCCCACAACTCGCATGTCAGTGACAGATAATTTATGTGCCACAAGACATCAGTGATTGCAGTCCTATCAAACGCAGGGCTAGAGACTGGAAGCGTAAAGCCAGTATGGTGCCAGTTAGGTGCACTGCATGTGCACACTTCTGCGCATGCACAACAAACCGCACACGTGGCAGGTGAAGCAGGCAAACTGCACACGTCCAGACGAGCTGCAGTTGTGAGGCTAATTGCTATGAACATACAGGAGAGCTTGTCCTACATGACAGTCACACAAGACACAGAACTTTCGTTCTGGATACTTTGTGTTACGAGGGCTGTCTCTCAATCCCAGCTAAGGAAAGGCATGATGTCTTCTGCTCTTCCCTGCCCTGTGTGCTGTGCAGTTTGCTTGCGGGGAGCTCCTGATGGCACGGGAACTGCCATCCTGCCTGCCCTCCAGCTTCAGAGGCCAGCAGCAGCTCCTTGCAGCCGTGCTTCCCCTTCCTGGTACCTTCCCCTGCTGCTTTGCTTTGCCTTCTCTCCCTCCTGCTCTCCATCTGCCCCAGCCCTTCCATGTTCCCCTGGCTGCCCGCTCTGCTCGGCACCCTCACCAGCCTCAGCCATGGCTGTGGAAAAGGGACCTGGGCATATCTGTCCCCTGTCGGCACACCCACATGCAGGGAGCACTCGGAGCTGGGGTCTCTCTTGCTCTCTCCCGGTACGTGCCAACAGCCACTCCTGCTGACTCTTCCGGGAGAAAAAGACTGACTTAAGCCAGGCTACTTGAGAATAAGCATTCGGTAACCTTTTAAAAGCTACTCATAATGGACAACCTCTAGCCAAAAGTCCTACACTGCCATCCAACTTTCCTTTAGCAAGCTAGCTTTCCTTTTAAATGACTAGACTCTGGGGCAAAAGCACCCTGTTCTGTCAGCGGGTCCAACTGTGGATGAATCGAATGTTCTGGCCATGAAAAACAAGCCAAAGCAGGTCAGTGGAGCAGGACATGCGCCTGTGACCACCTGCCCTCTGAACAGCTGACAGACGAGGAAGAACCCTCTGGATGCTGGAGCTCATGGCAGCTATAGGAACAAACCTGTCCTAGGGTTTTGCTGAAGTTTAATGTTGAAAAAATGCAGTACATTCAAACACAAGAGGTAAAAATTAATGAGGTTTTCTACTTAAAAGATTAACTGTGGGGTTTTTGGTCTCTGTTTTGATTTTGAATGATTTTTACTTACCCCTTGGGTACATATGTGACCATTAGTGTTGTCTGGTTTCCCAGGAGTATTAAAAAATGTAACCTAGGCCTTTCTGCAATTAAAAGCAAGCTAACTTGCCACAGCTGGGCCCTGTGTTCAGGCCCGGTAGCAGACTCTGCCCGCACCCTCCACGCTACTTTTCCTGTTCCCACCAGGCACAGGACAAAAATTCACCAAAATTATGGCACTTCCATAACTACAGTGCTTCCCATCTGCACCAAAATCCCATCACCTCTGCCATCTTTTTAGAGTACAGGAATATTGAAAGTAAAACCAATTTGGAAAGAGGCACAGATGCAGCAGTGGGTCACTTCTGAGCTGGAATTTCTGTGTCTTTATCAAATATGTTAAATACTGTTGTAGTCAGCTTTCTGAAATTTCACTCCATGGCTCACTGCTGAAGACAATAATCTGTTAATTTACGTTAAACAGTGTATTTGCCTCATGGAAAAGAATATTCAGTGAACACTTTGCAATAGTATGTGCAGGACAACTAGACATACCGTCTCCACCATATAAAGAACTGTACAAATTAGCAGCGGCAGTCAAGGTAAACTGTAAATGGTGGTCATCATACTCTTCTGGCTATCATTTAAATACACCTCAGTTATTGTATGGCTGATCCTGTCACTCTTTTACCCGTATTTTTGAAAGCTGTGTCCTGAGACTGCACCTCATTCCAGAAAAATCTTGGATATGCCATCGGTCTATGTGCCTGTTAATAGAGTGATCTCGACCTAAAAGGAGCAAAATCAAACTGATCAGTTTAAATGTCTAAATTGCCTTTAGCCATCAGCTCTCTCAGCCAGAGAGCTGTAGTTACCATGAAATACCCGGGGAGGCACTTACCATTGTTGCTTTCTTTTTGTACTTCTCTGTTATATTTGGAGTTACGACAGATTATACTACAGTTCCTATAAAGTAATATTTCCCAAGTGAAAAGACTCTTCACAAACTATTGTCTTCCTGTTTTCATTTTCACCAGCAAGTCACCAAAACATTCATTAGAAGGAGGGAGAAGCAGCATAAAGATTTATTTTGGAAAAAAAGATTTTGCAGCTGAGGAATGAGCAAATGGGATGTCATTGTTTTCTGGTTACATTTTGCCTTTTCCCTGAACAATAAGTGAAACAAAATGGTGGTTTCTCAACTACGATGATTTTAGAAATATGGTATTTAACTAAATCTTTTTTATAGCAAAGTATTGTACCTGTACTCTTTGTGCTTCTTGTAGATCTAAGGCTTGCCAAGTTCCACTCAATTAGAAAGAGATCAGTCATTCCAGAACTGAAAGCAGTTTTCTGGAATATCTCCATAAAAAACAACTTAACTGAATGTAAGAACTTCTAAACAGTAAGGCATTACAAGCCATTTTTTAACCTTGGTCTTTTAAATTTGGTGCATAAATATACTATTTCACTCCTTCCTCATTTAACTTCAGAGACAGTTTTAAGTACATAACAGCTATGAACATTAAATAACACTCATGGTACGAAGCATTCTGGTTTGAAGTAGGTCTCGCTACACTCAGTCAGTGCTATCCACCTGATGGAGTAGAACTGACATGGATCTTCCCCCCGCATTCATTTCTCTTCGGTTATAATAATGATTTATTGTACTAAATCCTATTTCACTGCCACCTGAGAAGATGATGTAGTATCAGCAATGGAATAGATACACAAGTAGAAGAAAAGATAGTGAGTAAAGGGTATCTTAGAGAAACCAGTAACAACTGCACTACATCTCTTAACTTTTCAGAAATACACTGCAAAATTGAAGCAAAGCAGGGAAAGAATTTTTTCTGTTCCCAAGATGAAAAAGTGGCCTAAATGTACTGCTGATCAGGTGTGCCAGATTAGACAAATAGCCTACGTGCAAGTGAGAAAGAACAAAACAGCTGTTACACAGCACTAAAGAAATGAAGAGTATTTTTCAATTACAGGAAGGGAAAGTTGAAGAGGTATCAGTTTCCTATAAGAAATCAAAAAGGAGATGTGTGATGCTTTATATGTATTAAACTGTAAATCCATAAAGAGATGCAATTGCAAAACAAAACTGAAGACTCTGTAGGGAAGTCCACAAAATGCAATCAGCGTGGATTTGCAAGAAGTCACATAAAAGATTGCACCAAGATTTGACATAAAACATAGGCCAAAACAGCCTTTGGGCAAATCCGTTATGTTTGTAAGAAATAAAACAATTCTGCAAAAGTCTGCAGACGAGAGCTGAAGAGAGGCAAAGAAGAGCTAGAAAGAATAAATCATAGCAGAAATTTTGCAAGACTGCTACGTGCAAAGACTGGGTTATTACTTTGAATATGAAAAGACTGCAGACTGTTTACATTTGGACACAACACACAAGTAATTCTGTATTTGAAGTCACAGAAAGACTTTTGAAATTAAAATCTAATTGTGTTGAATACAAACAAGAAAAGCTCATCTCATAGGAGTTGTGCTGTGGTGAATGTGAACTGCAAGCCAAGGCAAGACAAAATTCAGAAAAGTTAGCATTTGCAGCTATTTAGAAAATGAAGCACTGTATCTTTTTTAGGACTGGAAATGTCAGATACTAGATTATACTGAAGAAAAACAAGTCCAGAAAGCAAAAATACAAAGAGAAAGCAGAACATAATGAACTGCATAATTGAATAGAGAAGTCACATAGGAAAGGTAGCTTATCTGTAACTCTTGCTTCTTTGATATATGTGGTTGAATGTCACTCATACTGTCAGTGTAACCATGTCCAAGCACAGTTAGCCAGGTAATTTTCTGTCTTGGTGCAAGAGACACTATATCAAAGGTATGCCAGACAGCTCAGTCCTGGAAGCGTGTAGCTTAGGAATAGCTGGTAGATGTCACTCTCCCAACTAAGAAAGAATTGAGAATTATGACACTACTTAGGAAGGTATTTAGCATGAGTATAAAGAGTAAACTCTAAAAGAGGTAGCATATGGGACCCTGTTTATAAAGGCTACCATCTCCTTTTACTTTCCTGACTGAAATAACTGCAAGGCTGATTTCACTGAGAAATGATGAATGGAACAAGATTTGGAAAGTGTCCTATCAAACATATAAAGACAAGCTCACAAGGCAATGGGGAGCAAGGCTCTGATGGGAAGAAACTTTGGGGAGTTTCAAAAATACTCAGCAAACCCCAGAGGAAAACTCTCCACTTGTTGACAGGTGAGTATGACTGGCATTTCAAACAAGCTGATCAAAAATTCATGTCCTATAAATCATCATACATCAGCAAACTTGCTGCACGTGCCTACTAAAATCTTTGCTGTTGTTTATCAGGGTATCACCAACCAAGATAGACAGGCAATTTGTAATCCAGAAAGCCAGCCTGCTGCTGGTTGGAGGCAAGCTCAGCACTAGGAGGTCTTGGCACTGAAAAGCAGTGTTTAGGGAACTGTACCAATAGCCTAGGAGTATTGGAGAAAAAAACTGCTTTAGACCATGGAAGAATCTCTACAGTCATATATTGTCTTACCTACTGGACAACTATGGTCATGAAAGAAATTTCTGGGAAAGCGTTGTTGTGGTTTTACCCCAGCTGGCAGCTGAGCGCCACTCCTCTAACTGAAAAATCAGGAAACCATCAAACAAGAACTATAGAGACCAACCAGCTCTAGGGCAGAAAGACTGGTGCTTCCTGTGGACATCAAAGGCATAGGGGACAACCTCTGGCTGGTGGAAGAGGATATTCACCAAGTTGATTCAGTGGTCCTCTTTAAAGGGATGTAAAATATCCTTATTAATCAAAAGAAGACTTTTAAATTGGTGTTGTATTGAAGGTAATTGGTCTATGCAAGCAATAAGACAATCTAAGCCCACACAAATTCCTCTGGCTGTGTTAGGGTGGAGGAGTAATGTGATAACACAGCTTTCAAATCATAAAAATGAGTGAGAAACTTTGTCTGCTCTTGTGTCTTGAAGAACACTGTGGAAGCAGAACCTGCTGAGAAAAGCTCCTTCCCTTACTCTGTCCTGTTTCAAAAGGACAGGTCAGTGTGTAAGGAGCCTGTGATCTTTGCCTTGTGCTTTTCCTTATGGAGTTAGGAGTTTCTCCAGGAATATTTAACAAAAGAGAGGAAAGGCTTTGTAACTCCCGGGAAAGATGAGGAACAGGTCATGAGCTGAGTGCTCTGATTTATCTTCTGAAGGGCTTTCAGTGTAAAATAATGCTCAAGTTATAAAGGTAAATGCTGTCAAATCAACAGCCAAGTCATTTAGTGATACAAAGGAAGGGACACGAACAGAGGCTATTTGAAGAGAGAATCAATATCACATACAAGGATTTCTCTATGAATGAGTCTGGAAGGAACAAAGTGAGTACCATTGTGGACCTCAACAATGTGAGAGTCATGGTTGTTCTGGAGAGTCTTGTGAGCTGCTGTTCCAAACCAGCAGGTCTCAGAAGACATGGTCTGAGCTAAAGGTGAAGAGCCAACCTTCGTAGATCTACATCTGACCAAACCACATCTTAAGAGCCAGCAGTCACTTTTGTCCAAAGCTTGTTTCTTCTTTCTGGCTGTAGAAACATGAACCAATCCAAGAGCTGGCAGCTAGACAGTTTGTTCTCCAGGCTGCTTGACTTTGTAGAACCCTCTGGTATCCTCATTAAGTGTTCTCAGAGATAACACCAGCGATCCCCACATGTCCAGGACTTGAATCCAACTTTGAACATCTTGCCAGGGATGTGCACTTCCCTCAGGCAGTGAAGACAACAGCAGCCATCAGAAGTGGAAAAACAGGTTCCCCAGGGGAAAGTCCAGCCATCTATGCCAAGTAAGGGAAGGAGGTAACAGCTGGTGAAGTTTTGGGCAAAAAGAAGCTGAAAAATAGAGCATTTATATCTAAATATATTTATATTGATAAGGAATACAAAAATCTATACTTCGTATTATTTACATATGCATTATGGGAAGGGATGCCATCCAGAGGGACCATGACAGGTTTGAAAGGTGGGCCTGTGCAAGCTGCATGAAGTTCAACAAGGCCAAGTGCAAGGTCCTGCACGTGGGTCGGCACAATCCCTAGCACAACTACAGGCTGGGTGGAGAATGGATTGAGAGCAGCCCTGAGGAGAAGGACTTGGGGGTGCTAATTGATGAAAAACAACATGAGCCGGAAATGTGCGCTGGCAGCCCAGAAAGCCAACTGTGTCCTGGGCTGCATCAGAAATAGTGTGGCCAGCAGATCAAGGGAGGTGATTCTGCCCCTCCGCTCTTGTGAGACTCCACCTGGAGTGCTGCGTCCAGCTCTGGAATCCTCAGTACAGGAAAGACATGGAGCTGCTGGAGCAAGTCCAGAGGAGGGCCACAAAGTTGATCAGAGGGCTGGAGCACCTCTCCTACGAGGACAGGCTGAGGGAGCTGGGGTCATTCAGCCTGGAGAAGAGAAGGCTCCAGGGAGACCTAATCATGACCTTCCAATACCTAAAGGGACCTACAGGAAAGATGGCGAAGGGACTGTTTCTTAGGGAGTGTAGTGACAGGACAAGGGGTAACGGGTATAAGCTAAAAGAGGGGGGGTTTAGACTGGACATCAGGAAGAAATTCTTTACTGTGAGCGTAGTGAGGCACTGGAATAGGTTGCCCAGAGAAGTTGTGGAGGCCCCATCCCTGGAAGTGTTCAAGTCCAGGTTGGATGGGGCTTTGGGCAACCTGGTCTAGTGGAGGGTGTCCCTGCCCATGGCAGGGGGGTTGGAACTAGATGATCCTTGTGGTCTCTTCCAACCCAAACCACTCTATGATTCTGTGATTATGAATACATATATATACTTCTATGTGTGCATATATACATTCTGTAGAGAAGCTATTTTTGTAAATAATTATATATGTACAGAACTTTAAATGAGGATCTGGGGTCTTGCTCCAAATCAAATGTGCTACTAAAATGGGGCCACAAAATCCTTCAACACTGAATGCCTGCAATGAGAATGGGGCTGGGTTTGTACAGCTCCCACCTGGATAATTTTGCTTCCTCATCAGTACGTGACAGTGTAAAGACATATGTAGACAGATAGTCAAGACATAAAGCCAAATTCACAGCAAATTGACCCCCCTAAAAAAAAAAAATAGAGACAATAAGATGATGAAAATACTGGTAAAGTATGCCAAAGAAAAAGAAAAGACCAGAACCTGATGCTGGAGACCAAAATGTTGAAATAGCATTTTCACTTTGTAATCCTCATTGATTAGAAAATTGTATCAAAATTGTTAAAAGGTGATTTAAAAAAAAGAATCCTTGAAGCTGCAACCTCTATTCGACTCCACTAAATTACAGAGCAGAATTCTTGAAACTGATATTGTCATCTGCTGAAACATCTAATAGAAATCAATAGGACTACCTGGTTACATAACCATCTCTGATAAAACCTGTGGAAATGCAAGTTCTTTATAAATATCATGAAATCACTGTGGTAAAGTGTATTTAAGCAACCACAAGACAGCATGTTATATATATATAAATATGTAACAGCAAAGTAGGGGCTCAAAAGGCAGTATTGCCTCATAGGGATGGTCTTTGTCACACACAGACTGCAGAAGGGTAGAATATATCCACAGCTTCCAATGGAAAAGGAGGAAAATCCTGAATTTACGAATTCCAAAGTAGAAGAGACTGTAAAGAAGCCAAAGGATGATCTGATATGAGAAGAAGACTACGCGCAGAAGATCACACAAAGTATAATCCAATGGGTGCTTACCTGCTCTGCAAGAATTCAAGTGCAGGCTCCATAAGACAGAGAGGACCAAACTGACATTAGTTGAGAACTGTTGAAATACACATTCCTTTTTCAGAGGGGAAAGACATATGGGTGGCTGGCCTTATAAAGCTTTCAGCATGCTGCTTTTAAACCACCCCTGTTAGGGTCACTAATCATTACACACCTGACAGAATGGGGATCTTTCTCCCTGCCTTGCAAATTTCCCTTCCCCCAACCCCGTTTATATGATAGTTTAATTTTTACTTGCAATAAGAACTCAATTCTTCTCTCTTTCACTAGCACGTAAGAATATGGATGAAGTTGCAAAATTTAATACACCCGAAAGATGAAAAGTTAGTCTTCACTTTCATATTTCTTTTTTTCTTAGCTGTAAAATGGGGATAGTAAATTTAACAATACAGCTCACATGAGTCATTAGGCTTCATTAAGATTTCCACAGATTGTATAATTTAGCTACTGAGCATTATTATTTTTATCTCTCTCCTCTGATGAAGGGATTTAGCATGTCTTTCAACACATTTCTTATCGCATTTGCCTTTTATTTTAAACTCAGACATTGAGAGTCCTGTTTTTTGCAAGCTCTGTATAATATCTGGGTTGATAACACATCTTGGGACTCTTCTAAGGTAGTCCCAAGTGTTTTATGGATACACTAAAATTAACATTCTCTGGTTTAAATTACAATACAACACAAAATCCTACCTCCTCGGCTGAGAACCACAACTGCGTCCACTTGCTCTTGTGATCTGGAGAAGCCTGCAATTTATGAGTCTGACTGTCTAAATTCCCATTATGCAAAAAACTATATTAAAAGAACATTATTAAGGTTGTGCAGACAAATATTCAAAAGTTAAATGCTAGAATTAAGGCCAATTCCAGAATAATTTACTACCCATTCATTTTTACATTTATTTCTAGATATGAAAGTAAGAGTTCTGCACTAGGCGCTTTAAAGTTACTTTATAGGACTTGCTAACCTGAATATTGCTGTACCTTCATGTGTTAGCACATTTTTTCCCATTCTTTGTGAACCACACTTCTGCATAATTCAACACATGCACAGCAGTTCATGAATGCCATGGCAAGCCCACTGTACTCCCTACACATGCCTTTTCTCAAGTAATTGAGTTTATTATTTTGATGCCAAAATGAAAAGGTACTATGGAATTTATGCAGTGTAGTTTTCTTTTGTGCACAATAGTATTCTAGAGCATGCTGACAATTTTAGGGTTTTAAATCACCAGAAGAACAACTAACAACTCTTTATGATGCCACAAAATGGCTGTATTGTATTCTGACTGTAAAAGGCTGATGTGAAAATGATAGCTGAGGTTTTACCTCTGGTTGGGCTTGTTCTTTTTTTCCATTTCATTTGACTGTTTTCAGGCTACTTACAGATGGATTTTCACCACAACATAACAAGCAGTGGCAGTGGTTGAACAGAACCTTTCTTTACAATGAAAGTTAATACCCTTCAGCTTTGACTGATTTTGAACTCAATGAGGTTCTTGGCAAAGTAAAAATCACAAAACTGTTTATTAAAAAGAAGTAAAAAAGTTATAAACATCTTATTAAATATTTTGAGTTCCTTTTTCCTGCTAGCACTGTTCTCTTTGCAAATTTTGATCTAGTAATCCTTCCTTGCATGAAGAAAGCCTTAGCAGGTTACAGGGATAAAATCTTTCTCCTGCTTACTGGTTTCCCACTCAGCACTAGGTTGCATTATCAGTCACAACTTCTGTTCCCTCACAGTTTTTAAACCCTAAAATTCTCCCAATACAGAGCACCCAGGAGTGGTCTATGAACCCCTCATATTCCCAGTTAAGCTCTACTTTATGTACCTTAGTGAGTCTTAAATAATATACAGATGCTAGCTCGATCTTTTGCCCGTTATGCAGGTGCGGGAGTACTGGGTGGATGGATTTGTTGAAAGAATCACAGGGCCCCACAGCGCAGAGAATCTTCCTCACCCTTCCTCGACAGCCCTGGCAGGAGGACCCTGAGCAAGCCCCTTGTATGCTGCCTTGGCATCCTACCAAAGGCACGAGGAATGGGAAAGTAAAGACTTATCAAACGACTATAAAAACATGATCTAAGATGAAAGTTGGAAGCCAACATTCAAATCTATATGACATTTAATTTTAATTTTTTTGGGGGGGGAGGGTGGTGAGCGGTGAATCAGATTGCCTACATCTGGATTGCTGAGTAAACAGCACCTTTCCGGCAATCTGGAATTTAGATGAGATTTTTTTCAAAATGCTCTTCTCTATCCCTAAATCTATGGGGCAAACTAGCTACTTCATTTGGATGAGCAGCTTTTAGGCATGAATGACAACAACTGTTCATATGGATTTTTATTATGCAGATTAAATACTCTCTAATTACACATAGTGGAATACTTCATAACAGTCTGCTGTGTTATGTCAATAATCCATTACGATATGAATAGATGCTTGGTAAAACTTCTGCTGAAAGCAAATGAGTGCTTATAATCTTGTAAGCACAACAATCCAATTGACAAGAGCCCAATGGAATTGCAGAGATACAGTCTCACAAACTGCTCCTGAAATCCAGGGAAAGGTCCCGTGGTGCTAAAGAAAAAAATACAAAAGCACAGAGCTTCAAAACTAAACTTCACTTTTTTTTCCAGATTAATTCTTTGTGTCAGTGGGAGCCTCACTCTGCTTTATTCCTTCTGCCCACAAATCAGTTTGGACCTAATTTTCAGTGGGTTTTCAGATCTAGAACAAGGGCGGTTTGAAAGGGGAACTAATTCTGGAAGAGGTCGGAGAGTATCGAAAGGTACCCATGTTCTCTTCCAGTGCTTGCTGTCTCCAGGGCCTGCTGTTGCCCCCACTCCGGCACTGAGTCAGGCAGGCAGGGACATCAGTTAAAAAGGGGCAGGAAGACTAAAAGCAGAAAGGATGGGGGTGTTAAAAACCACGGTAAGCAGAAACAGACCTTTTAGAACATTGCCCTGACCTGAATCCTAACCACATACAAAACAAGTTTAAATCAAATATAAAGTCTATATTGGATGACCCAAGATCAGCAAGAGGTATTAACTCAGGCCAGAAAACTCATCAACTGCTAATATAGCTATCTTGTAGTTATGGAGGCATGGCAATCTCCTGTGCCTCCCCACCACTCTCGTTGTCCATCCGAAAAGGACAAATCCTTGGAAAAAAATTCACAGAGGAGCTCTGTGTGCTACAGGGTTAAGGATGTATCTCAGGAAATATTATTGCCATAAATAGTTCTCTTGGTATGGCGTCGACACAGCGCTCCAGGTGAAATTTTACGCTGCAGCCACTGTCACTTGAATTAGCATAACCCTGGATAAGCAGGTTCAGTATTGAAATCTGAGTTCCCTGTGTTGTGAAAGGTTGTGAATACACCCAATGGTGATCTCAGACCAGACCTTTGCCGTGAGGCAGCTCATGGGATGACTCTGTACGAGCTGTATCAGCCCAGTGTGGGGGGCAGTGGATTCACGCCCTGGCAGGAATAGATGCCTGGGGATGAAGCAGCAGGAGGAACAGTCAGGGCAAGAGAACCTTGTTAAGGCAGCTTTGTTTGGGTTTGCACATATATTTGCATTACATGGAATTCTACATCTAGGAAATTAGATCTCCAAAACCCAGTTGTTCACTTTACTACTTACTTCTAGCTCCTGCATGACTACAGCATGCATGTGCCACCCCCGTGCCACCAAGTTTTGTCCTTTGCTTCCAGACTTTTGTTGTGACAACTGTGCACCTGCTGTCACTGCAGCATCTAAGCATGCTTTTTCCAACCAAATGCATGCAGGTGAAGTTGTACTTTCCCAGCAATAATTGCTCTGAACAGGTACAGAGGAAAGGCAGCATGTCACTTCTGTGTTTGCAGTGACTTGCATTGCTTTCACACAAGGTGCAAGAGGAAGGAGCCACTTGACTCAGAGCAGAGAGACGGTCACTGGTGAAACTGGGAACAGCCAGGCAAGAAACCTGGGATCAGAGAGTGATGACAAAATAGGGAGGGAGAAGCAGGAGAGACTGGATTTAGAGATGAGTTGGCTTTAGCCTGTGGGGAATATGCTGGTATTTGATGAAGAGCTACGTGAAGAGGAGTGACCAAGTACTGCATATGGTTGTTCAGTAAAAAAGATAACATACAGCACTGGTTAAAGACTATCAGTAGAACTTGTGAAGTGAGGTTTGCAGTCACAGGTAGAATCTTTGATGAAATCAAATTATATTGGTTGGAGAAAAAGGTTTTGGATAGACAAACGCTTCTTTAGGTCTTAAATAGACCGATCTACAACATTAGGTGCAAGTGCTAAGATTTACGAGCCATTTTAGTGAAAACTTAGATACAAGCTCATAAAAAACTGGAGTTGCTCAAAACCTCAGTTGTGGCACTGCCTAATTTTGGAGTGCTCGATTCTGCAACCTCAGTAACGCTGTCATTATTTATGTATGTGTTATATCCCTGCAAAGCAAATGCTGAAAGGATACCCCAAAATTTCAAAGGAGTAAATTTGTGGTAATTCTTGGAAAAATCCTTCTTGTTCTTTGATAAAGTCACTGAGTGTATTATGCAAAAATAAGAGGGGGAAAAAGACAGATGATTTGTCTGTTGATTCATCATTAATTGGGTTCCTTGCACATAGCTGGTAATGCATGTCGATCGTATGTTATTAGCTGGAAACACACAGCAGTTAGGTGGGTCTTTTCACTGGCATTAAGGTAGCTTACATTTTTGCTCTTACCTCATTAGCCTTTATTGCTAGTGCTTTAGTTTACCAAGATAGAGTTCGTCACTCTGCAATCCTGTGTTAAATTAAATAGAATGTTTTGTAGGTTGTCTCATTTCACTGTATTCCCCTCTTTAGCTCAGTATTGTAGATTGTTACTCATTTTGAATAAAGCAGTCTCCAGACGAAACAAATAAAGTTTATTTACAATCTAATAGCAATAAAAGTCTACACAAACAAAAATTTACTGGTTGCTTTTATTTGTCTTTTGATTTCTAAGTCTTTAGAGCATACATGAACATGTTTTGTAGTGTTGTTCTGCAGGCAGGGACTTACTTCAATTTAATTAAAGTTGGAATTCCCGCTGTAATCATATGAATTTAAGAGTTGGGGCTTTAAAAAAAAATAGTAAATATTCTCAGACTCTCAGCTGAATCATGAGTTATCAACATTCAGCTGCAAAGCTGCATGATTCACTGTGAAATTGATTTTATCACATGGTTCCACAATAGATCCTAGGGGGTTTTTTTCAGGTTTTTTCCATGCATTTTTAATACAGTGCCTGCTCTTTGGGTACAAATTCCTTTCTCTTCAGCAAATTCTAACTTTCTAAACACCTGAGCAGTTTCAAACACCTGATAGCTAATTTTCACCAGTCTTCCAGGGAAATATTTTTTTCCTTCTAAATGTAGAATAGTATGCACTCAGTATGCACTTCTGAGGTATACTAGTCAATCGTAAAATATGAATAGCTGAAGGGCTACAAATTAGATCTCTACTATCATAAAAAAGAAAGAGATACAGTTTCCTTATAGGACTCAACGCTTGCTTCTGGCACAGGTATCCACCATTTAAATGCTCATTAATAGAAGAACCATCCAAAATTATTTTAGAGTTGGTTTGCCTTCAAGTCCTCAGCTCAAGCTCACTCAAAGATTTTAAGTGTATCTTTATGCAGTTCTGGGCCCCACAATTTAAGAAGGATGTGAAGGTACTCGAATGTGTCCAGATGAGGGCAACAAAGCTGGTGAAAGGGCTGGAAGGAATGTCCTGTGAGGAGTGGCTGAGGACTTTGGGCTTGGCTAGTTTGGGGAAGGGAAGGCTGAGGGGCAACCTAATTGCTCTCTACAGCTTCCTGAGGAGGAGATGTGGAGAGGGAGGTGCTGAGCTCTTCTTCTGGGCATCCAGTGGCAAGATGCATGGGAATCGTTCAGAGCTGCGTCAGGAGAGGTTCAGACTGGACGTTAGGAAGCATTTCTTTACCCAGAGGGTGGTCAGACACTGGAACAGGATCCCTAGAGAGGTAGTCGATGCCCCAAGCCTACCAGTTTTTATGAGGCAGTTGGACAATGCCCGTAACAACCTGGTTTAACTTTTAGTCAGCCCTGAACTGACCAGCAGTTGGACTAGATGATCATTGTAGGTCACTTCCAAGTGAAACAGTTTATTCTATTCTACTCTACTCTACCTTACCTTACCTTTTCAGGCGCATCAATTTCATTGACACCAGTGTAATTCCACGCCATAACATGCTTAAATATTTTGCAGAATCATGACACTACAAACACGGCCATATAGGTGAAGAATCCCAAAACATCTTCATTCTAATACAGCTAAAATTGTATTAAAAAAAAGGGAATAGTGATTCCAGATATGTGTGTGTAGATATATATAAAAATCATATGGCAAAGAAGCATTTATTGTTACTTGCTTGAAAGGATATATACATATATATATATCCTTAGAAGGAGATAGATAAATATATAGATATATACATACACATATATGACTAGCTGAGTTTTATTGAGGCTGTATCTATTGTCCAACCATACAGTTCCCAAAACACAACTATTTTTCAATGAGCAGAATAATCACACTCCCTCTTTACTTGGATAATTGGCTAAATGACATAATTCAACTTCATATTTAAAAAAATGAGGGGCCTATATTAAATAATTTGAGATAAATCATGGACTGCTTGAAGGACTGTAAACAATTAATAATGATAAATAGGCTGCAATTTGTTGAAATAGATGCAAAGAGGTATCTAGGGAGATGCTGAAGAAGTCAGTGCTGAAACAAATTTACTATAATCATAAATGTTCTAAAAGGGGCAGTTGACTAAATGAGTATATGATATTTTTTAAAATTTTGAATGTAAGCAAAGATGAGGGAAAGAAAGAAAGTAGCAACATGAGGTCACTTCAACTGAAATGTAAGATAATAATATGAGAAAGAGTAATTACAATAATAATTATCTTCCACACACACAATTCTCTTCAGATATAGTTATGGTTAAAATAAATTCAAGAACTTAAGACACTCTTGGCATCAGGAGCGTGATACACAGGCTGAGAAAGTGAAAGGGAGAATTTCCCTTCATGTCAGTAACTTTGGATCCAGCCTTACAAGAATTTCTGGATTTAGGATGGAGTTAATGTAGAGACTAATAGAAACTGAAATACATTAGGGAAAACAGAATAAGGATAAGACAATCAAATAAAGACAAATTCTTCCTTTAGTGACACAATAATGGTATAATTATAATTAAGTCATATCAGTATTTGTGGACACAGGTTAGAGAAGAGTGTCTAAGGTAGCATTATATGCTTAGTCTTTTCCTTCCATCATAGCATGGATATGCACAGATCAGTTCTGGGATTATTATTTAACATGCAAATTCAGAAAACAAAGTAGTTTGTTTTCCGTGGATTTTCTTCATATCGGAGGACAGGGCTATAGGAAGTCAAACACCTGAAGAGAGGTCTATGTTAAAATATGAACGTATGAAATTTAATTTTCAAATAATATAATCTTCCCGAGTCTGATGTGCTAAGCATACCAAATGAACAAGCACACAGGACTTTATGCATAAGCAAAAATAAATCAGTGCAAAGTCCCTGTAATTCATCTGGTCAAGAAGACTTATTAGACAAGGTCAAATTATATGGAAATCAATCTTCATAGATTGAATCTGATTTGCATTAGTAGATAAATGTTTACCATAATTCCAAATCAAGAACAAGCCTGTACAGTAATTCCTTCATCCGCGCTCTTGGTCTGTCATATCTAGGGACACGCTGTTTCTTACGTAGGCTGTGCTTGTGCTCGGCTCTGCTACGGGGACCTGTGCAGAAATGCTGCTCTAAGCAGAGATATGTAAATATATTTTTTTTTCTAGCTTTGGAAAAAAAAACCTGCCCCAAGTTAACCTGAAGCTATTTTCTTTTTTACCAATTAGAACCAGCTCTAACAAAATGGTTTGTTTTCCATTGTCCTCTCTTGTATCTTCAACAGGGAGGAGAACTGCCCTCCAACCCTTATTCTCACTTGACCAGACGGGGAATTCAGCCTGATCTCCCATTTCAGAGGGCTGTCCTAGGCATGGCTTGCAAGTAGTTTCTCACCCTGCAACAGACCTTCTCTTCCTCAGCTATGTGAGCTGCACTCAGGTATGCCCATGAATCTAGTCTGAAAAAGTAAAACATTCAGTTTAAGAAACGCCAAATGCATCCATTTTGGGGTTTTCTGCAATTTTTTTCTTTTTTCTTTTGATCTGAAGCCGCTTGCCAAATCCAACCCATGCTTGCAAATAACTTTGTTGTCCCCAGCTTTTTGGAGGATGAATAAATCATTGCAAATCCTGAATCCCGTTCTTAGTTCTAAACATTTTTATTTTCTCTTCAGTCCTTGTCCAGGTAAATGCCAAAACAGCCTCAAGTGTAATTTAAAGCACACTAAGATCCCACAAGCCTCAGTTGCTTTAAAATGCTGAGGCAGAAGGCTGCGCTCTGTTTCAAGTGTTAATTTGCAGTTCACTGAGAGGTAGAAAAGTGTTTGGTGAAAGATACTCATACGAGGAAATCCGTAGGTAACTTTAAGACAGCTTCAGCACCCAAAGCAGCCAGCTACCACATCCATAATAAAACTTAGACATCTCAAGTGGAACTTGAATAAGACTTAAGACCTCTTTACACTTTCTAGTAAGTTTTTCCACATTGGACTCGATTCCGATTTTTCCTACGATAGCTTTACAACTGGTATAACTCTCCTGGTGGGAAATGGAGTTGCTCTGGATTTCACCTGGCATCAGGCCTCTGAATATGATGCTCTGTCAATAGCTGCGACATGGTCCTGGGTCACAGGCAGGCAGCTACCCTCATGCAAGCGCTAATAGGAGCTGTAAATTTAATCTGCCATATGATGTTAGTGCGAGGAGTGACTGCACACTTGCTCTCAGGGAGGCCAGAGGATGCTCATCACCCTCAAAGGACAAGAGCAGCTCTAAGCACCCACTTGCTGAACATCCACCTTCCAAGCCCTGGCTGGATTCAGCAGTAACAGCTATACTGATTTTTCTGTCCTAACCTTTTGCTAATTAAAAAGCTTTAAAACCTGAATTGTGACACCATATTTCTCGATTAAATTCAAATAACAGGGCTTTTTCACATTCGGGCCAAACTCTAATGCAAGCTGTCTGGCTGTGACACAAATAGTGGACCTACGCCAGTGAAAAGCGGCGTGCGTTGCGCTGCAGTCCGAGCGGTCTTCTTGGGAGGCTGGAAAAGCCTGGAACAGCTGTCTCATTTTAATTTGCTTACTCTTTCCAGAGTTTTTATGACACCGTCACTACTTTCCAATCTATCAAAAACATGATAAATAGGTAGAACCTACTTTAAAAATTAACCAAAAGACGTAATACGGTTTTATAGATGCTGGCAAACTGATTCTGGAGAGCCCAGCCGGCTGCAGGAGGGCAGGTGTCAACCCGATCAGCGTTTCCTTGTCACCTTTCCCCTTTTTTCCCTCTCCCCTTCTCTCTCTCTCCTTCTTTAATCTTTTCCCCATCTTGCTAACAAAAAAAAAAAAAAAGAAAAAGAAGAAAAAGTGAAGACTTGCTAGTCTGACCAGCATATGTGACTCAGCTCCCAGTCTTGCTCAGCTCCCAGATCAATCTCCGCATAGCCCTTGGGACGGGCTGTGCACTGAACAGAGCCACTTCCCCGTGGTCTGGGGAGGACTCCATCTCCATAGGACACTGTTAGATTAGAGCTTTATAATTAATGGAGCTAGAAATCGCTTGGGAACAGACAGTCCTCTTCTATACCCTGCTAAGTGTGCCCTATAGAAATACCTCTTTGTAATTAACAACCTCCTTTGTTAGTTGCCTAAAAGGCCTTTCCCAAAGCAGAGGAATCAATACACTTCACTTGTAAAAACAGGCACCTCATGGAAAAAATAAGAGGTCTGACATGGAAGCTTAAAAATATGGGGCATCTATGCTGTTTTGCTAAGGGTTTCTGTGCCTCCCCTTCCCAGCAAAGAATTGTGATGGGCAGGGTTAAAGCAGAGAAGTGAAAAAAAAGCCACCTGAAGGGCTGACAATGGTGATCCCACCCACTCACTGCTGAATACAGCTGTCCTGACTACAGACACTGTGTTTAGTAACTGCTGCTGCATTCAGGTGTGCTGAGCCAAATGGCAAAGATCAGGTCCCTGCAACCTATCACCTCAAGTTGTCTTTGCTTCCTATGGTTGTATCCATACTATATTTTGGCAGGAACAAACCCGAGCTTAGCAGTCAATATATCTTTGCATCACCTCTGGCACTCGCACCATTTTGAAAGCATTGCTGAAACTGCTCTGGGTTGGTTAGACGAGGCAGAAGTCTGCCAGGTATGTCTTTAAACACTAAACTAGCACAAGATGGGATACGGCTTAACATCTGATCTCCGTAAAATCCTTACAACATGGAATACACGCCTTGTACTACAAGAGAACTGTCTCAGGTCTTGGGCAACTTTTATATTTCCACTGGCCAGACAACTTTTGAAGACCGTACCCGTCATGAACAATGGGTTTGTTCACATGGAAAATTTCTCCTGCAAAGGACCTTCCAGATGGTGACAGAGACTTTCATCTCCTCCACCCTCAGATTCCCACCTTCTGGCAGCCAACACAGAGACAAGCTCTGGAAAAGAGAGAGAAAAAAACACAGAACAGATGTGATCCACCAGCCGGTGGACTTGGTGGTGAGAAGCTGAGGGCAGGGCAAGATCTGATAGGTGGGTATGGAGACAGAGTACAGGATGTACCCAAAGCCCAGCACCAGGGTGGCCCCGGGGAGCCAAGCTCTGGGGAGCTGGACCTAGGCTGTGAAAGTTGAGCCCTGGTCTGGGGTTGTATTCAGCCTGTGCCTGAGTTGCTTGACCAGAGACCCCCTGGGTTCTGTCTGTCCCGGGGCCAGACTGCAAGGCAGGGTGAGGCACCAAGTCAGCTCCCAGTTCATTGCCAGCGCAACTCTCTGGAGCTGCGCTGCCGTTCTTCCAGATACACAGTTCCTTCACAAAATATTGAAATACAGAAGTGTTGAGAGGATCCAGTACCTGACAGGACTGTGTCCTTAAATGTAAATCCTTAGGCAGTTCGTTAACTACTCCATCCAGATAGAAGCGGATCAGATCTCCCAGCACTGCTAATGCCCACCTCTGTCCTCACACACACACACACACACACTCCCCCCGCTCCGCTTTCCAGTTAATTTATGTGGGAGGAAAGACCCTTGGGAACTGGCCTTTAATACCGCAGCTGTAATCTGCTCTGAGGCTAGGACAGAGAATCCCACTCGGGGATTTGATATCTGCAGAGCCGTGTGGTAGTCCTGTCTGGTTTTATATCGCCTCTATAATTTTTTAAAATTGTTTTATAGTGTCTTTCTTTTATAATAAAATAAAAAATAGGGAAGTGTTTTTTCAAATAAAGAATAAAATTTACATATAGATAATTATTTGCCTAAAAAAGAGATCAGTACAAATTAATAGATTAATTTTCTGATGCATATTTAAAAAAAAAAGAGAGAGGATGAGTTCTTTGCTTTAAACTATAAGACAGAAAAGTTACTGGCAAATTAAAAGTTAGAATTGATGATTTCCTATTGTTCCTAAGGTATCAGAACACAGGAAGAGATCACAGAATTTTTCCCAGAATTAAACATTTGAGAGACCGCAATTGCATTGCTGAAACATTTGGTGTTCAGCCCCACTGCTTCCACTCTACAACGCAGTGAATGAGCCCACCATTAAGTGTTTAAGACAGATATACTTTATCTTTTTTTCTTTTTTTTCCCTTTCTTTTTTAGCTAATCAGGATCATTCTGGTTGAAACCCCACATACCTCTTGAACACTAAAAGTTCTGTTCAGATGTCTTGAGCTTCTGCCATCTCCTCCAGATTTTCTGTACGGCTTGAGTGGTGGGCTGTATATTCAAACCATGTACAACAATATTTCTTACAGATGTCAGACATATGCAGTAGGAAAATTAACTGTACGGCAGGCTTAGTGACTGTGTAAAAGTGACTTTTATGTTAAAGGAATTCCCTTTTTATGGGGAATAGAAAGGGCTAGTAAAGGACTTGGAACTATGGGGAAAAAAAAGGACTGTTCCTCACTGTCAAACTGCTGCGTTCAGGGATCAGGACTGTCTGTGCACAGTCTTTGAAAAGAATCGTAATGGCATCAAACACTTACCTGATTCCATCAGTAATTTCTTATTACGACAAAATACTCTTGCAAGGCTGGTTTTTGGTTAACCACTTGGGTCAAGTACACGAGTACCTTTTTTTTTAATGTCTTGTCTTATTAGATCCCAGAATGTGTTACCCAATTACTCCCTTTGACCGCAAGTAAGGGCTTTTTTCTTTCCCTCCTTTGGTGATAAATGGGTAGGATTACATTTCTTCATGTTCATGTGAGCTGAGAGTAAGACTGGAAGCAGCTGGCTGGAGATGCAAGACATGCTTTTACCTCCGATGGCTGCGATGTTCACGGCCTCCTGTTCTTCTGGAGACATGGGAAAAATTACCTTGGCCTGGCGCTCCACTGAAGTCTCATGCTTGTTGGAACAACCTGTCGGAGTGTAAGTCCAAAAAAAAAAGAGAACAACCAGCCCTATACAGGCTTTGAAAGTGGCTGCAGCAACTTTAAACCAAAACTTGCAGACGACACCAAGTTGGGGGGAAGTGTCGATCTGCCGGAGGGTAGGATGGCTCTGCAGAGGGACCTGGACAGGTTGGATCGCTGGGCAGAGGCCAACGGAATGAGGTTTAATGTGGCAAAGTGCCGGGTCCTGCACTTTGGCCACAACAACCCCAGGCAGCGCTACAGGCTGGGGGCGGGGTG
>VWZZ01006835.1:98504-121529 GCA_013399095.1 Psophia crepitans
TTAATGATTCTATTCTATTCTATTCTATTCTATTCTATTCTATTCTATTCTATTCTATTCTTGTGGTTTAAGAGGTGAAGCAGAGCAGAGCAAATCAGCGTGATGCCTTTCCATGAGTAGATAAAGGTATTGCTCATGTTTCTTCCACAGATTCTGAGTGAAGGTAGCTCGCTCTTTCTGCTTTTGAACCTTGTGCGTGGTCCAGCTTTTGCTGGCCATTCAGGCTAAACCTCAGTTTCCTACACGCACCTTAGAATGTATGACAAATTATGTGTCCCCTTTTATAAGGCTCTCTTCTGCTTGCTCCCATTTTAGCCCTTCATCGCTTTGTCATAAAAAAGGTTCTGCATTCAGTCTTACATTTTACAGCTGTTTCCAAACTGTACACAACTTGCGCACTACGCAATTGAATTTCCTTGCAAATTCCTGGCAAATTAATATTTTTTTAATAATCAATTCAATGGCAAACACAAACATATTCTTTGTAAAATATCATTTGTATGCATACATGTATTACTTGACCCTGTAGTATACCTTTTGTGTGCTAACGTGAAGGCTGTTGTTCAACTGTGGTCTTACTCTTACACGAGAGCAAACAGACAATTAAGTGCTATGTATTTGTGCTTTTCTCTAATAAGAGATTGCCTACAGTACAAGACTGACACCTATTTCATTCATACAGACTTGTAATTAATGCCACACTGAAAGCTTGTCTGCTGAAGAGTCGTTTTAGACGATTCCACCTAAACATGTGGCGTTTGCCCTGACAGAGAGGGCAGGAAGGCAGTGCTGCTGGCATCCACGCTTCCGCCCTAAGTGTTTCAGTTCTCATTCAGCCAAGGAACAGAAATAAAACCTTAATCGCAAGACCCTACGCGATCACACCTAATCAAGATGACACAACTCCCAAGCACGGATTATGGAATACTTACAGAGAACTCTCAAGTCACTTCATAGCGATTACATGAGTTACGCAAATACAGGGGAAAATGAGAAATTTATCAACATGTTTGGAAAGAAAATGGAGCGGCTCTCATGAGTGCAGTGAAAAGGCCAGATCAAAGCAGCAACTCACAAGTCAGAGCTGGCTGCCAGGACTGTGGCAGCTGGCATATCACCTCCTCAAGCACCTCCACCTGCCCACACACCTACTCTGTAAACTGTCAGCCCACCTGTGTCGGAGGAGGTCCCTGCTCTGATGGAGCTCCGGAGATCAGCTTACGGAGGTGCCCCAAAGCTCACATTTGCCTCACAGCACTGAAAAGGCTAAGCCAGCCTAGGCTGGATTTTTATAAATGACTGTCTTACTTTCCGCGCCTCTTCGTCACCTCCAAATGAAGAATTACTCTAATCTTTAAAGACTATTTATTGTTGGTGCAACCAGAACTCCTGTTTGGAGACCAAGCCCACCTGGCACTAACACAGAACAAAAGACAGTCTGGACTCCCGAAGTTTATGAGTTAAGCATGTTCCCTGGAAATTGTCTTCTAATTGAATGAATATCAACATGCTGACTTGTCTTTCTCTGTGTAAATCCCATGCTCCAAAAAGAAGAAAAAGGGACCCATAAATGATCTGTATTTTGCTGTCTGTCAGTGGTGGAATTCTGCGGCAGTCAGACCTGCTGCACGAGTGTTGTACTTGTGGAAGAACTAGGAAATATTAAAAATTCACAACCTGGCCAACATTTTTTGCATATTTACGCTCTTCAAATCTTTATTTCTCTGAGGTGGCAAAGGACATATGGTGAATCAACATAAAGTTTAGCTCTTTATGTGCAAACCATTTTTTTTTCCTTTTGCCGATTTAGTTGGAACAGCATGTTTTATATAGTCACAGCTGATAGCAAGTGAGTCAGTTTGGTCTGATGCTTGTAGATCTGTCAGAATCTCAGTAACAGTTACGTATTTTACCCCAGCATTATCATTGGACAAATAATGGTGAAGCATTTTATTCTTCCCAGTCTCTTTTCCTCTCACTTCTGACTCCATCCCCAGTCTACCAGCTACCGCCGTCTACAGTGACCTGCTCTTTCCTCCTCTTCTCTACTTAGTCCTGACAACCTCTTCTATTGACTCTCCTTTCTGCTGAGTCTTCTTTCTCAGTTTCTCTCTCTTGTGGGTGCCCTCCTCACTCTCCCTGAAAGTGTGAGTTCTTAGACTGCAACTAAGTTGACAGAGAAGGTTTCACAACTTGCCATCACTATGGAATGTATCTTTGCTTTTTGGAGTCTAACAAGATATGGGTAAATAAAGTATTTGCATTATTTTATCTTAGGGCTCAGGCTTTTCTGAAGTTTTCATTTCCTCCCAATTGTTCTTTCAGTGTGCTATAAACAGAAAGCTATTACTTTGGGACTGTGACGTTATCTGCACATCAGCAGACTATATGACTCCAGAACTAAACAATGGACACTATGGTGGTAGTGTTAAGTTAAAATGAGTTGCAAATAAAACTGATAGCTTTCAAATATATGTCTGTTTTTATATTTTTATCCTGTTACCCAGTGGTTGATAGCACTGGGAAAAAAAAATAACCAAACAACAAACCCAGAAATATTCCATGCAACTGTATGAATTTGTTTCCATCCTTCAGCAGCATATACTAACAGCCGCTACTGCAAACACTTTACATGCTACTTTCTCCAGAAATAATGCTTAGACTTACGTACAGGTTTTAAATTTGACTGTAGATAAAGTTATAAAGCAAAAAAAGTTATTCAAATGGAAAAACAATTTTAACTTTGAAGAGAGTTAACTCTGATTCTAAATATTATGTCTGAAGTTTCTGTGTTTTGTCTGAAATTCAGCTGCCTTTTGAGTTGTAAAGCTGCAAAATTGTCCCCATAGGCAAGCAAATATTCTTGTATTTCCATTTTTTGTACAGGAATTCAATGACCAGGACTAGGAAAGTGGTACTGAAAAGCTCCTCGGCTGTAGCTCTGGCCATGCAATTGAGTACAGACCAGATGTGGACCAGGGGATGCTTTCAGAAAGAACTACCACTGAACTAGCATATCTTCTCCAGAGACTGCATCAAGGGAGCAAGAACTCTGCCATGCTAACCAGGAAAATAATACAGGAAAGATCTGTATTTTCTCAATATTAAATTAAATGTATATATCTAAATTTTTAGTATCCAACATGCCAGTGTGTACTGGCAACTGAAAGCAGCATCAGAAGTTGACAGGGTGGAAGCTGAAAGTTATCGTTTGAACTGGAGGTCGTTACCATGACAGAGAGAGAACTGATAGGCAACCACATCTAGTAAAACGTAGTTTGAATGTTTTGCTAAAATGCTCAGGTACTGAAATAGTTAAGGCAAATGTAGCTGTCATAATTAAGTTTCAGATTCTAGCATTCTGCTGAGATGAAAGGTCCCTATTTTCACACCATCTGCAGACTCAAGAAGACAATGCAGCAACTCTCTACTCTCTGCCGGTGTTTTGACGGTTTCCCTCCCAAGAGCACAGAGATAACACCCAGCTCTCTGTAGCTGCACCATGAGTGACAACAGCACCGTCACGAAGCTTGGTTGAAATCTGTTGAATGCTCATCAGTGAAAAGCAGCCAGTGAGTGACTGTGACAGGCATCACGCTGGTAGGCAGAGAAAAATACCTGAGAAGTTTGCAACCATACCACAGGGTCCTCTGATTCACACGCCGCCGTTAGCCATCAGGCTGCAGCTAGCAGTGCTCCCTGACTCCTTCTTTAAGCTGTGCCAGTAATGGATTTAGAGCAGGAAGAAAGAGAGTGATAATTGAGGAAGACTCAATTCCTTCATGAGCCTCGACCCCTTCTATTACGGTGCTGCAGCTGCTTATGGTGCTGTAGCAGGAATGAGTGCTACCTGCTACCATTTCTTTCTCTCCAAGAAAGACAGTCTCTGCCCCATGTCGCTGTATGTGATGATGCTTATGATAGGGCTGATGTTCTGCCACCGGGGAAACCCCACAGCAGCCAGCGTGGAGCTCAGGCTCAGGGCTCTGTTTTCCCCAGGAGGAGAGGCAGAGACATGTTGCTTGTGCTAGATAGGTTACAGAGTGCGCGGGCAGAAACAGTGGTCATGGTATAACAACCCAAACTGAGCAAAGGGCACTGCAAACTACAGTGTTTTTTTCTTAAATCAGAGTTCAAAAGATGAAGCAAAGTTCTGTAGCACGATTGGATTCTGCAGAGTCCCTGAATATTTAGGAAATGCTTAATATAGTCCCTGCCTCACAAAACTCCTCAGGGACAACGAAGATATCGCTTGCCCACCTGTGAGGAAAGATTTCTCCACTATGTACAATCCTCCTGTCAACCGGAGACACATAAACTGCATCACATCCAGGGAGGTTCCCAGCAAATGGCTTCATTCACAGGAGGCAAATCCCTCTCTCCTGCCAGGCTGCGCACGGGTGACCAGCGCTCAGCCTTTGTCATGCAGCCGCCGCTTCCTCACACCTTTCTAACGAGACAGAAGAGGCAGAGCAAATCTATGAAATAAAAATTATGCCAATTTTATCCTGTAGCTTTTCAGAAACCTTGCACTGTAATATCAGCACACACATCCTGTGCTCACAATCTCTGATTTAAAGCTTCCTTGGCTAGAAGTCTCTCTCCAGCCCCAGCCTTCTTTCTTTCTCCCCTCCAAGCCCCCTTTTTTTCTCTCTCAGCCCAATTCAAGGACCCATCCCTCAGTGTTTGTCATCAGTCTCCATCCTGTATCCCTCTGTGCCTTCAGGGTGTCTTCTTTTTTCTCTGTTCCAATAGCTCCAAGGTCATTCACTGCTCTGAAGGGAACCTGGCTTTTTTCTTCAATCCCCAGAGATCAGACATCTCTGGACCCCTCTGTCTATTCCTCTGTCTATCTTTCTTCATGGTTCTCTCTTTCAATTTGCAAAACCTTCACTCTATCAAGTTTTAAGCAACAATATTTCAAGGGAATAGACAGGAAATTCCCATGCCCATAATTAAATTTCACATGTAGCGCTGTGCGTGCCTTAGTGTCCACACTGACAAATACTTCTCATAATGAGCCACAGCTAGTACAAATCAAGTGACACAAAACCTGAAATGATTGGAAAGAAAAGAATGTGACTCAAATACGTAGGACCTTTCTTTTAGCACAGAGAGCTTTTCATTGTTAAAAATATGCTTGAATACAGCATTCAAAACCTGAACAAACTGATTAACCAGGAACCAAGTCAGTAAAGGAGCAGCAGCGCTCAGTGTTATCATGTGAGAGGCCCTGGACTGGGAACGACAGAGGCTGAGGATAAATGGCTGCATCATGGCCACGATGCCACAAGTCTCTGTGGAACAATACTGGCTCCGCTGCCCTTACTTTACAGCTGCACTCAAATCTCTGCAAACAAGAATTACTCCAGAAGGCCACTTGCTCTTCTGCTGAAAAAGTTGTCCGAGGAATACACATGGTCTGTAGCTATGCGGATACACTGAAGGGATATCTGCTCCATGGCTTCACTGTACCTTCCTGTCCTCTTCTATTGTGCTTAAGGACCTCTCTACCAGGGAATGGGCACAGAAACATTACTTTGCCACTGGAAAACGTCTAACAGGTGATTTAGAAAGCAGACAATTTGGTTGTGTTAGCAAAAGCAACACATCTCCTAATACCTCCCCTTGAGAAAAGGAAAGGTCACGACAATCAGCTACAGAGTCGGAAGTCAAAGTGCAAAATATTATTCAGATCCATAAAGTTTTTCATTTTATAACCCCCCAAGTAATATTTTGTGTTTGAGTTCTTTGTGAGCAGAGACAAGAGTAAGTGCTTGAAGTCCACAGCCATCCATGTGCCGTACCATCTGTATGCCTCATGAATTCCAGCCTGTGGAGCTGGCTAGGAACAATGCTGTGTTTCAAAACATAACAATTGTGTTGCAGGTTTCTGTTTTCAAGTTTTAACAACTTGTCTCTTTTCTCTCCCCTTGTTTTAAATAAAAGGTAGTTATTTTATAAAAGAAAAGGAATTTTAGACCAGTCCCAGACCCTTCAGTGCTCAGAAGAGGTGTGTTGCAGAACCAGCCGCTGGCTTTGCTCTCTTACAGATTAACACGCTTGAAACCAGCTCTCTGTCCCAGCCTCTCTATTATCAAATGACAGCCTCAGCTACACCTTAATAGGAACCTATTTTCACCCTTTTAAGTTCTTTAAGTTGCATCTTGAGAAGTACATGGCGCTCTACATCGGGATCAAACTAGGTCTTTTAGATATAGCCAGTGATTAAGGTCGACATTTATGACCTTCTTACTGGCAGGAGCCAACCTGTGGGAACACAATCTGCAACACTAGCCCTACAGAGAAGGCAAGGTACAATGCTGTAAACCAAATCCCATTCTCTTCTTGTGTTATTCAAGGAGCCCCATCAAATTATTACCATTATTTATACCCTAATAAAATGTAGAGGCCTTGTTCAGGTTTCAGGTTCCATGGTGCCTCTGATTCCCTCCACACACACAATGAAACCCTCCTTTAAAGGTGATGGTAAAATGAAAAGGGTTGGGAGAATTTAACAAAATTCATAATGAGTTCTTTTCAGGCAGATGGTTATTTAAAATGTTTTCTCATAGCTGCTAGTATAGTAGGGAGAAAAAAAAAGACATGAAACCAACCAGGAATTCAATCGCCTGTAAGTAAAGAATAAAACATAAATCCAGTTTTGATAATCCCAGACTACAGTGGTGGGGGTAGCACTGTTCCCATCCCAGGCTGCCTCTTCCAGTTGCAAGGTGTGGACGAGACATGTCCTTCCTCCAACAAACCAGGATGGAGGATGGATGTCCTAGCCTTGGCAGGGCCCCGCGTGCCCGGAGGTTTTACACATATGGCAACACTTTGTACAGGTGCTTGTAAACATGATAAAATTTATTACTGTTTCTCCTTCCCAATAAAACAGAATCAGAACTCTCATTTTCGGACAGAATCCCTTTTTTTCCTAACAGCTGCAACACTTAAAAAATTAAGCGTAAGCTTTTTTCCTTCTGATTTCCAGAACTGAAATGATCCCCAAAAGTAAAGACACGCACTCCTCTTTCCATACGCTTACGTTTATGGATATATGCAAGCACCTATTCTGATACCTAGAATGTTCTTCAGCAGAACCAGGTATCTCCTTTGTTGAATAACAGCTTTCTCATAACAAAGCAGCAAAGTCTTCTCCCCAAATTCTTATAGGCACTGGAATTATGTAAGTATTAATAGTTAAATAACTTCATTTCATAATGTTTACAGTCTTGATGAAAAATAAACAGGAAGATAAATCTTATTAAAAAACCCCAAATATCACACAGTTAATGCCTTTTTCAGGCATCATGGGAAAAAGTCCTCACTTTTTTTTTTCCTTTTCCATGTTATTTTAAATGATTAATGGTAAATCTTTATCTACAATTAATGCTGACCTAATAGGCAGGTTATAAAAATGTAGTCAGGGTTTTAGTTTGATTTTGGAATATGAAGAAAATTTTAGGAAAACGTGGGGAAAATATTTCAAAATATGAAAGAGTGGGTCAGGCAAAGGTAGTTCCAGGGTCCACATTGCAGCCTCTGGTTGATACAGCTCTCCAACAGTATTCCAAGAGGTCTTGCATCTTTGCACAGTGTGAAACATCCTCCAGCCACTTCAGAATTTAATTTAGACACCATGAACGGAGGGTGAGAGATAAGAGAGGTTTTTGAGATTGTTACCAAGAAAGAAGGCTAGTAGGCCAAAGAACCACATTCGGGTTATCTGCCCTTATGTCAGCTCTGACTGGCACAGTGCTGAACAGGGACGCAGACAGCAAAGGACTACAAAGTCCTGGTCCTCAAACCAAGGAACCTCACTTTTCCGAGTGCTGCTCCCAGGTGGCCCGGAAGCGACAGAAGCCACCGCATAGCAGTGTGGCTTTTTCTGGCTACTGCACAAGAAGAAGAGCTGGAGTAAATTTTAAAAATTAAATCCAAAGTATATAAAGGTCTAGGCTTCAGATTCACCACATTCTTGTTCATGGATGTGCGGCCAGGGCTCCACGTAGCCCAGAGACCAGGCTCCATCTCAGGCTCATTGGTAAGAAAGTGAGATAAGGGCTCAGAAAAGGGTCACACCATCACCCATACTTACCAGAAACAACTCCTGGCACCACCTGAAGGCAACGCTGGCACAGTGTGGAAGCCCAGTTTCCATGAACGTCTTGATTTGGGTTCACTCACTGGAAAAGTAAAAGAGAAGACCGTGACCATCTCTGCTTATGAGATGCTCTATACTGCAGTCAGCAGCTTCAGGCAGACAAGCACCACAGAGGTACAGTTTTCAAGAGCCAGGGCTGGCTTCCAGAGCTGGACAAGCCTGCTTCACTCTGCTGCACGCTGTTCACACACCAAAGGAATAGTGAGCAGCTTATTGGAGAGTGTCCCGTACTCCATCTTTGATAACCCTGAACCAGCTGGAGAACATTTCCACTTTGCAGGCACTATAGGTTGTCTAGCCTGAGGTTGATCCACAATAAAGTAAAAAAATATTATGCAAGATGCTACTGAACAAAAATAGCCCCGACTAGGATCAAAATACAACCACTCACAGGGTGACCACTACCCCAGACTCACCACATGCAACAGATGACATGACTCTGTGTGCAAAATTACTTGGAACACACTAGGAATATGTCTCCTGAGGAGGTGGGTGTGATGACTGCAGAAGACATGGGAGCCTGCAAGGATGGCATTGCAGACTTTAGCCACCAGTCTATCAATGGTAGAGTTATGTTGCGCTGGTTGTTCAGCACTGATCTTGATTAACTTCCTATGTGGAACATTCCTTAATTGAAACAGTGTATGCGAAAACTTGTGTCTATTAAAAGATAAAAACCAGTAAGTACATTTAATTGCTTCCACAGCATTGTGTGCTAGGCATATTTCTCTTAAGAATGTAGGTATGAAATCTACATCAGATGGGGAGTATGGAACTGACTGAGTGCAGACTGCTGTACCACAACAGGTTTTACTGCCTTCTCAGGAATAAGATATGAGCAATAGGCTCTACAAGTACCTGAGCTGCTATGCTAGCAGATACAATTTGCAAGTGATAATTGCAGGTGATAAATCAGGAGGATGCAGCAGGTGAGCTGAAGCATTCTGGTTTTGATGCAGAATGCTGCTTCCACACTCGCAGTCTTTTCTGCACTCCGCCTATCCAAGGGAATAACCCCATCCCTTAGGCAGCTCTTCAGACCACAAGGTTCCCGTGCAGGGACCTTGCCATCGTAAGTTTATGAAGAGAAATTAGTTTCTCAAGAATATGCATGGCAAGGTTTTGGTAGCAGGAGGGCTACAGAGCTGGCTTCTGTGAGAAGATGCCAGATTCCCCTGTGTCAGATAGAGCCAATGCCAGATGGCTCCAAGATGGACACAAGGCTGAGCCCATCAGTGAGAGTGGTAATGCCTCTGGAGTAACAGAGTTAAGAAGGGGGGGNCAGAGAACCCTCTGCAGCCTATGGAGAAGACCATGGTGAGCCAGGTTGTCCCCCTGCAGCCCATGGAGGTTAACGGTGGAGCAGATATCCACCTGCAGCCCATGGGGACCCCCACACCAGAGCAGGTGGATGCACCCAAAGGAGGCTGTGACCCCGTGGGGGACCCACGCTGGAGCAGTTCATGAAGAACTGTAGGAAGGACTCACATTGGAGAAGTCCGTGGAGGACTGTGTGCCATGCGAGGGACCCCACACCGGGACAGGGGCAGAGTGTGAGGAGTCCTCCCCCTGAGGAGGAAGGAGCAGCAGAGACAACATGTGATGAACTGACTGCAACCCCCATTCCCCTTCCCCCTCTTCTGCTGGGGGGGGGGAGTAGGGTGAAGAGAAAATCCAGAGTGAAGTTGAGTCTAGAAAGAAGGTAGGGGTGGGAGAGAGGTGTTTTTAAGATCTGGGTTTATTTCTCATTATCTTACTCTGGTTTGATTGGTAATAAATTTAATTAATTTCCCGGAGTTGAGTCTGTTTCCCCATGACAGTCATTGGTGAGGGATCTCTCCCTGTCCTTATCTCAACTCGTGAGCCTTTCCTTATATTTTCTCTCCCCTGTCCAGCTGAGGAGGGGAGTGATGGAGCAGCTTTGGTGGGCACCTGGCCTCCAGCCAGGGTCAACCCACCACAGCATAATATATTGCTGCCTGAAAATATGCTGCAGTTAATGCTTGCACAGGACAATTCTTACCTACAGAAAATATTTTAGGACTTGCTGCAGCAGTTGTATCCTCCCGGTGCTACGTCACCCAGCTGCTGGAATATTACTGGCAGTGGCAGCCTTCACTGGAGTGTTATTCCCTTTCTCCAGGCCAGTCCTTTCATCTTTCTTTTTCTTTTTTTTTCACTCTGAAGGTTATTTATGCAAGTGTGACATGCAGTTACAGTAAAGATCCTTGCGACGAATAGAGCGCAGGGCAGTGGTAAATTCCATTCCAAAATCATTTTGAATTCTAACGGCTCCATTTAAGGGATAATGATGGGAGCAAAGGGCATTTCTCCAGGATTAATCACTGGCTGGGTGAGATGATAGCCCAAGGCAAAGCCACGGGCCATTAACCCCTGCAGGTCACCTTATCCCTACAGGAAACGCACTGGGTCAAGTTCACTGTTGCTATTATAAACTCTTATTGGAGAAAGAGGTTACACTTCTATGTTTATATACGTCTTCCATTCCCATGTTTGTAATGATAGTGGATAGCTTTTGGCAATGCCTCTGTATTGTACCATGGAGAGATGTAAAAACAAGTTCTATTGTTATATTTGATGCCAAAAACACAAGTGGATTTTTAATGTTTACAGGGAAACATTTAAGATTCTTGGTAAAAGAATGAAAAATGAAATGACAGGAAAATCCCACATAAAAAATACCCAAGGAAATGGCATTAGAGAGGGAACCCTGTTTCGCTAGTGTAAATCATCACATCTCCTCTAAAGCCAAAGGAGCTACATGAATCCACAGCAGCTGAAGAACTCAGCCAGAAGTTGAGGTTGAAACACACTGAAGTATAAATTTTAGGCTTGTATCATATGCCATCACAGAGGGAATGTCACAAAAAGTAGCAGTTTGACAAAAATACTGCTAAATGGGATTTATGTGCTCATGAAAATAGCATTTTAAAGTGGTGCCCAAATCCTCTATCATTTAAATAGCTCCCAGTCCCACAAACTTTGGTCAGGTCCAATAGTTTCTAGCCAGGACGCCAGGTAAAGGTTTTCCAAGAAACCCATTCCAAGGGGAAAAGCTACCAGTGTAGCTATGTGGGGTGGAGCAGCAGGAACTTTGCTCACCGTGAAGTTTTTCTTGTGCTGATCTGAACAGTAGCCCCAGAGTTCAAACTTGGATCCAGAAGACCATGCGAAAGCTTTGGGATGGATAAATTTGAAGATCCTCCTGAACAAAAAGAAAGGTAGAACAGTGATGGTCAAATCAGAGCTGGGCTGTGGACTTCGTGCCTGCCTTCTGAGCCTTTCTTGAAACACATAAAATAATTTCAGCTTTCATTGAAGTCAAACAGTCCTTAGCCCTCTGCTAGAGGAGGACATGAACAGTTCTTCAATCTCACTGCTCGCGGTGGCCGCTCGCTTCCCTGGGGGCTGCAGTGAGTACCTGTATCCATTTGGGATGCAAAGCCTGAAACTCGCTCTCTACCTCCAGCCTCTCCTTCCAGAGGTGGAGCAGGGATCACTGGTTTTACGATGGCCCTGCAGTTAGCAGCAGTAATCCCTTCTATAAAATCGTTTCCTGATTGAGGACTTGCACAGGAACAGCAGATTTAGGCTACGTCTCCATAGACTGAAGGGAGTGAAAACGCTCTCGCTCCCATCTACAGGGCACATCTGTTTGGGGGCATTTAACCCCTTCATTCTGAAGGTGTGCTGAAGTTCAGCAAAGAACTGAAGATGCACTGAGCCACAGAAAGTGGCCAAGAGCACATCTCCATACCTAGCAGTGGAGGTGAAGCCTGAGACGGGGAGCCCTCGCGTCCAGCGACTACTCCTCCGACAATTCCTACACCCACCCAGTTACGGTCACACGTACGATGCACAAGCAGCTTTGTAGCAGCCAGGATGTTACACTCTCCCTGACGTAAACAGAATTGTCACTGCTGTGTGGAACTGTGGAGTTTTTCCCACTGACAGGCCTTTCTCTCAGACACTCTCCCGATGTCTCTCTTTGCAGGGGAACGGAGCATTAATCGGCACAGCCGCTCACGGCAGGCTGCAGGTCCCGCACACACGGAGGAAGCTCCTTCCTGACCACAGTCAGGTGCTTCACTGCTGGAGAGAGCCCAGGTTTCAGGCAGAGTCCTGTCTCTGAGTGTAGGTGGCTCCCAGGCCATCACATGGGCTTGTTTATACCCCGTCTGCAGGCGCCTGGCCCTCCTCACGCGCTGTGTACAGAGTCCAGACAGCTAACACGCAGCTCTGATTTCCCCAAAGAGTTTTAAAGTTGCACAGGAAAACATACTTCCACCATTTCCTCATTTCAGAATACTACACTTTGCAGCTTTAACGTTCTTTTAATGACGTTTATAGGTGTAATACAAACATTTTAAACATCTGATAATAAACTGCAAAGTAAATATAATTACAGTAGCTCTCATCAAATGGAAAGCTTTTTATGTTACTGTTAATTGACTAAAAGGATTTGCAAATGCTGAAAAGAAAACTTTGGCATCAATATTTAATAAAATACAGTGATAAGATACTAATTATTTTATGGGATCAAGCAGCTAGGTTTTAGATCATATGGTATATGATCAAGTGTACAACTGCTGTGCCAATTTTCCTCTAATTAAAACCTAAACCAACATTAAAATAGCATACAAGGTCTGGGTTAGACCAGAAAGAAAAGCCGTTGCCTCCATTCCCTTTCTTCACACCTTCTTGTGAGGACAGACCCATTATGTGAGTGAAAACCAAATACTCCTCACTGGCCTGACTCCTGTGAAGACGGAGACAAGTGTAAGACAGACTTCAAAGGAAAACCCCAGCAATCTCCTTAGCAGGGCCAGCCAGCAGGAGCAGGGGAAGGCTGGCTGCTACCTGCACATGGCAGGGCGGACAGCAGGCATGGAGAGTTTTCCACCACTTGTCCTCCCACAAGGAACGTGTGGTCATTTCATGGCATCAGCCCCTCCAAAGCAGGTAGAAATTAATTAACTGAGGTAGCAGACGTGATCTCTCCTTCCCTCACCTTCCCACTTTCTCAGGGAGACCAAGGAAAAATTCTTGCAGAACAGGAATGGAAAATGACCATTGTGGCTAAACCTGGGCCACCTCCAGGAGATGATCCAGCAGGGGGAGGGCCGGGCAGGTGTCTCGCTCCCAGCACTGCTTGCAGATACCACAGCTAGCATCAGGCCACAGGGGTTTTAAAATGCTGCCAGGTCACGCATCTGTTCAACTCCCCACTCAACGATCACCAAGCAGTGGTCAGATCTCACCCTTCACAGTTGCACGTACGATAAGCGGTGCCGTTGCAGTGTCTTCCCTGCTCTGCTGTGCCCACCCGTCCCCTCTCCTCTGCTCCGGTATTTGCCAGCTTTCTGGAAGGGGTTGTCTTTTTGTTACACGGAAACAGCAGCTCCTGATTTCCAATCACTAGTGTCTCAGTGCTACTGCAGTACATAACAATCATTATGGTAACAGACATCATCATGCTTGGAAGATGAAAAAAAGGCTGAGAAAAAATATCTTTTAGTCTTAAATACTACAAAAGTTAATTTAAAAAACTGAGAGAAGTAGAGTACAGTTTGTTGCATATTTGGACGGCCAGTTTTGGAGTGCTCACTCCAATTATTTATCTCCTATTTTTCAACCTATATGTATTTTTTAATACATATATATTGCTAGCAGTTTTTCATCTGACTGTTGAAAATCTGTAATGATCACATTTTTCATTTTAAATACAAACCTCTACTGAAAAAGAAATCTGGCGCGTAATTTTCTTTCACATCTGTGATGGGAAATGTATTATGTATTTGAAGTTTGAGCCAGGGTTTTCTCTTGCTATTTTTTTTTTTCTCAGAAGAGCCAGCAAGTAAGAATGGTTCATTTTACTGCTCTGCAGTTTTAAAAAATGAAATGGATTGGACCATCATGAAAAGCTGAATAGTTTGATCTTTCTGTGCTTTGGCTAGGTATTGGTACAGCGAGCGAAATTCAGATTTCCCCACAAAGAGTGCTCTAATGACAGGGTGCTACAGCCGAGCCCAGTGGCAGGGGAGCTCTGTTTGGCCCTTACTCACTCTGACATGTTTAATCCAGGCTATAATTCTTTCAGGAATAAGACTAGAAACTATGAAAGTCTGAATCTCTGCCTCATCGCACCAGCTTTATGCTGATTTAACTGTCTTAGACTTACGTATGCTGCATTGCGCTACAGGGAAGGGGGGAGTCACGATCAACACTTGGTTTTGGCTGCCTCCATTTTACGCAGTGCTTGTTTAGCCGTCCCGGCCACATTCAGAAAGCCATTTCATAATATCCATCGTATTTTCAGTTTTATTGATCAACTATTTTAATTTGCCATTAATACAATAAAGAACATCATCTATATATTCAAGCACCAAAGGAAAAACTCTGTGGAGAAGAATCATCACCAGTTATGGCATACACAACGCATTTGGGCACTTGAACCAGAAGGAATTTCCTCCTCTCTTTTCTAGAACTTCCACAGCCTTCATTAAAGCCTTTGGGCCCATTCTCCACTCACATACATCAGTACAATCTCATGAAGGCCAGTTCAAGTGAGGCCAATTTAAACCAGCGCAGAATCTGGAAATGAGAAATGGTTTTCTTTTATACCATGAACAATAGTTTAGACACAAAAACTGTAGATAACCACTTACATGAAATGCTAGGCTAAAAAAAAAAATAAATCCCCTTAAATGGAATGCTTGTGTGTTGCTTTTTACATTACTTATTATGTTGTCAGATGATGTCAAACTAAAATAGCTCCAAATATATTTGTTTGATAAATATTTTCTGTCCTTCTTTTATGACACCTTATTCTCAAACAGGTAATGTTCTCATTTTACTCAGATAGGTAGTGTGATAGATCCGACACAAGAGAATATTATAGCACATGGCAAAGGAATTCTGCTGCTCTTCAGTGATGTTTCTGGGTGATCAGTAGCTTTGTCTTTAAAATATTCAAGGAAAAAAGCCAACAGTGATAAAGAATCAAATTTACGTCACTGTATTTAGGTTTATATTCCTATTCACAAACAATGGGGACTTTGCATCTTAAAACTGCAGCACACTTTATAATGTGAGGAAAATATATACTTTACCTAGAGTTTCTACATAAAAATATTATAGATCATCCAACAATATGAGAAAAATGTCACTGCATTCATTTAAAACCACTATTTGTGAAATGTGTGTTACCATATTTTGCTTGGGGCAATATATTTCCATGCTCTATGAAATTATTAATTCTCATTAAATTCTAATGATCCTGTCTGAAAAGAGCAGAACTAATTAACTGCTCCATTAAAGTTATTACTTACTCCTGATGAGGCCTGTAAATGTTTCTACTTTGTTAGGCCGGTGAAAGTTTTCTCAACTGCAGCTCCTAGCGTTACAAGGAAATTCCCCCTATCAGCAGCTTATTCCACAACAGTAAAATTACCAGATCCTAACACCACCCATGTCGCCTTTGAGACTTGAATTCATAACCAAGTAGTGCTCCACAAATAGTGTACAAACACTCACACGAGAGAAAGATTTTAAATCCACACATGTAAAAACCTCCCATGATGTGCCTGTACGCTCATCTGACCACAGGACTGGAACAGTTTATTATTGTCACTGCAGCTCTGACCAAGAGCTACTCAGGACAAGTACCAAATGTTTTAATCCATCAGATCATAACTAAAATATAGATATATTAGTTAAAGAAATTGAAAAATGTATTACTTTTGTGAGCTGAGATCACAGTTATTACATTATTTACATACACTGAATAAATATTTTTAAATTATTTCCTCAGCTTCATCATTATAACATTTCTCAAAACCTAACTCTTTGGGGGTTTTTGGTTTGGTTTTCGGGGTGTTTTTTTTTGCAGGGTTTGTCTTTTTCTATATAAGGGCTGGATTTTTTGAGAGAAATTAAATATTTCTTAATAATGCTCCCCAGACAGTAAACACAATTTTTTTTAGACATGCAGCTCCTATTAATCCCCAAGAAACACCTCGGTTTCCATAGGCTTCTTCCACAAAACCATTTTTTGTATGTCATAGATAAGTTTAAGGCCACATTGGATGAGGCTTTGGGCAACCTGGTCTAGTGTAGGGTGTCCCTGCCCATGGCAGGGGAGTTGGAACTAGGTGATCTTTGAGGTCCCTTCCAACCCTAACCAGTCTATGATTGTATGATTCTATGTTGGAAAGGATCAGAAGTTAGATTTGCAGCCTAAATTGGCAAATATACACAATATTTACTGAATATATGCCCATCTCTGCTCTTTAAGTATTGAGGATTGCCTGAGAGTTTTGGATGCTTCTCTATAATGATATAATCTGAAATCCTGAGTCCTCTGGAAATAACAACGCTTTTATTTTTCCCATGTCATCCTTTCAGTCGTAGTTAATAACTGGAAATCCATTCTTAAAATTAGCCCCCCGTTCCAGCCCCTTGGAAAAGATTTGCCAAACACCGTTGCAACATTTGATAGCACGGGCTCTCCTCAAACACCTCACCCTTCTCCGCTTTCTTCTGGTCTCCACACATACTGGGCACCCCTAGGAAGGCAGCTACCTCATTTGTATGAGACAGTCCCCCAAGGTTAATGGTCAAAAGTGCTTTGTTCAATGATGTGTAAGAGGGATGGTCCACATCAAGGTCAGTAGTGCTATTTTGGGCCACGAGGCAACTGTGCAAGGAAGTGTCTCTAAGTGAGGAAAAGCCAAACAATTTTAATTTTCTCAGCGGCAGAAGCAGCAATAGGAGCTAAAACACACTCACATCCATGGCGCTGGACTCCTCTGTGTGTGCAAGCACCGGGCACAGCCCCACGCTCAGCTGCTTCCTGGTAGAGGCATCATCATTCCTGGGGGGACCTGGCTCATTCACCCACACCAGCGCAGTGTTTCCACCACCCACATACTCCCTGGAGAGCTGTGCCACTTGCTGAGAGCTTCCAAAATAGCAACTTCCCAACCCATAGCGTTAAAAGTTTTTGAAAACATTTGCAACCAATTTTATAGTTAATTAAACCCAGATTTGCTCTATTCAGTCATTTGTTCTATAACTTTAAAATCTTTTCTTGGTTTAAAGTTTAGAGGTTTTTTTCTAAGTCATGCAAAAGCTTTAACTGTAAATAGGTTAATTGCAGCTCTGATCTTCCTCCAGCAACTGCCAGTAAAGACAAACAACTTTCAGACGTCGAGGCCTGACGTGGACCACAACATTTCAAGGTGGGACCAGTCGCGTGGTGCTGCCAGCGGAGAACCCCATGCCAAATCATACAGTTAGCAAATAGTATGGCATCAATTCCTCAAAAATTTCCATAGCAAGAGTTTTAGGAAGAGATCCAAATACCCCATCAGTAAATCTCACAGAGTAGGTGATACCTTTACAGTCGCCAGATATTTCAAATGGCCTCTCACATATGGTTACATTCTACAAATCCAAAAGTTGCACAAACTAGATATGCCACAAAGTTTGCAGCTATCCTCTCCCCTCTGTTCAAAACAAATATAGGAAAATTGTATGACAAAATCATCACTCTTTTTTTTTTTCAACAAGACAAGAAATCATTACTCATGCTTTTCTTTAAAAATCAATATTTCTACCAAGAAAGAGAAATAAGTTGTCACAATAAAAACTGTCTATCTTGAGTTTGAAGCCAGACTTCTTCTAACTTTGTAGCACAGTCTTCCCAACGACATTCACTTCTCTGTTTCCGAACCAGCATCTCTTATAGCTCTTACCTTGGGCACGCATACAAGGAAATCTCAGTTAAAATTAAGCTTCTGCTCACCAGGGACCAATTATTGATTTTTCTTCCTTCCTTTTCTCTATGAATAGAACAGAGGGGATTTCAAAAACATTTGGAAAAAAAAATTGACCTGTTAAAACCAGCTACAGTGAATTGTAAATACCAACACCAAAAAGCCCCATCTTGCCTCAATTTCTGGTGACTACTATAATTTTGTTGAAAAATGAGTGGACTACAGTAATTGAATAAGGTCCCAGAAACACCACTGTGCCTTGAAGAAGGGCTGGGATCACAGACTCCTTGGCAGCTGCAGGCACCTACCCTCAGTGCTATGAATGAATTCGTACAACAAACCCAGAGGTAACCAACCGCATAACGTGCGAGTATGTCCCAGAGACAGAGAGCAGGTGCTACAGGAGCTACGGGCTGTCCTTTGCAGAAAATAATGGCCTAAATTTACCTGAATTAGCCTGATTTACCTAAAATGAGGGTTTAAAAACCTCCTGTATCAACCTGTGAGATGTGAATTTATGTTCAACGAAATGAAAAACCATCACGTGAACCCCAAGTTAATTGTCTGGTCTTGAAAGCAAGCAGTGACTCATTTATTACTACAACAGATACTAGCAAAAGGCATTTAGGCATTAGAATTATCTCATTGCCTTAAACTGGCTTTCAGAAAAGGTTTTCTAGGCAGCACATGGTAACGCAAACGGTTGGCAATTTTATGTCCCACATAGAGAAAACATGCTGGTCCCTTGTACCTTCACATTGTTATTAAATATTATCATAATTCTTAAAAAAAAACCCACACTGCAATTTCTTGAAACAATTATATCGGTATAATCTAGCATCATCCGCTGCTGCCGGTAGGAGACCGTGCGTGGGGAGCGCAGATGCCGATGAGTGGCTGGCTCAGAGGCCGAAGCGCCATCCGTACAGTCCTGCCTACGACAACAACCAGGATGAGATTTCCCAGACCACATCCAAGCGCTCAGGATCGGAGATGACTTGTCAGTCATCACACACATCGGAGAAAATGCCTGCCTGCTCCCGAAAGCACTGTTGCAGTCTAGCGGTTTCCGTTCTTCAACAGCACGCCCTAACAGCCGCTCGGTTTTTCAATAGGTGCTGCCTGTGTTCTGCAAAAAACACCCTGTCCCTCTTAGCAAACCTGCACCACAGACCAATACACCAGAAGTGTCCGCTCGATGCAACCACATCGAGCTAAGTCTAACTGCATGCACAGCAGTGTATATACAAAACCCGCAGCGTTCAGAAATATCACCGCAATCCTGATATAAATCAAAATCCACTACTCTGTGCCATATATGCACAAATCTCCAGCTCAAATAAGTTTGAGTCCTGTACAAGGATGAGACTTGCAAATTTGCCTTCTCCCTCTCATTTGAAGAAGTGTGCAGGGCTAGACATAAGAGAGTCATAAGGAGGGAAGTTTAATCTGAGTTTAAAAAAAAACATGTGAAGGAAATCTACAGACTTCGTATCCAGAATAAATACATTATGCCATTCTCATAAATATTCATATTTTGAACCTGTTCCAAAATTCACCAGAACTCATACTAGTTTTTTCTCAAGTTTAGGCACTGTTTAAAGACTTGCAGAATAGTTACCCAAGGAATTTAGTAAAATCCCGTTGTTTTAAATTGTAAAGTTACATTTGACTAGTCACTGGAATCTGGCTGCAACCCTTTTAAAAATTCAAATAAAAGCCAGTGGGCATTTAACTTTTATTATTTTCCTCCTTCCTACAAGGACAGCCCCCAGCACGCCTGCCAGCTCAGTGCCTGTGGTCTGCAGGAGAAGCCCTGCTTCCCCAGGTGCCCTTCTTGTGTGGGAAGCGGTTGTCCATCTCCCATCCACATCTGACTTTCAAAACCTGTTGCTTTCTGCATCAGTGAGGCTCATGACGTCACATATGGCCACTTTCTGACATTTTGACATCATAATTTAAAGGCTGATGTTCTCATGGCAGGTTCTTTAAAGCTGGAGCAAAGGAACAGCGTGGTTTTACTTCTTAGGAAGAACATTTACTGAATATCCTGAACCAGTCAACTCCTTATCTGTGGAAACCAATCGCTTATGTTCTGGGGAAGGCAAAGGATTTGTGGCCAGTTACCATCCAAATCAAGAAGAAGGGAAAAGCATATACAGCTTGTCGCTGAAACTGCCAGCAATTGCAATTAGAGATGACTGAAAGCACTGGTATAAATTAAAAATCACCAACTAATGGAGTATCAGGTAAAAGGAGAGGCAAAATATGCCTTTTTTTTTTTCCAGGGGCAAAAAAATATTCATACTGCATTCAGCCCTCAAGCCGCTGACAAGATGTCCCTACACAAAGATTATGTATTGCTGAAACCAACAGGCTGGGAAACACAAATCTTAAAAAATAAATACCACACAGGCAAAGACAGGCAAGCTTGTCCACCCAGCTACACAACAGACTGAGTATCAAGATCAATCACCTCTTTGCTTCAGCCATCACGTACAGAAGGAGAAATACCCCCTGGTCCTGCCACAGCTCACAGAAGCTCCAAAGAGCAGCTGCAAAGGGTTTGGAAAGTGGACAGCATCCATAGGCTCAGAATGAAGGCCCAGGAGGATACCACCTCCTCCTTCCAAGCACAGACCTTCCAAACCCTCTCCTCACGTCCCAGGAACCTGAAAGGAGGCAGCTGACTACATTTTAACCAGGAAATTCTGGTATCTCAACTTCTTGTTCCGTGAATGCCCAGCCCCGCTGCCACCCGTTGATGGCAGCTGAACAGCCGCAGGCTGTTGCATGCCTCAACCTTGCATTTGCTCTAGCAGTCACGTCACTGCTGGGTACCAGCTGCACTGAATACACCATGAGATATAGCAGCAACAGCTACTTCCATTCAAAAACTGGGATGAGGTGCTCCTCATGAAATGAGCCTAAAATTTTCAGAGTTCCTAATTTTTTTTGCCAGACTCCAGCTGCAACAATATCACCAGAAATAAAACAGATGAGCTCAGATGCTGCTCTCAGCCTCAGGGGATTCAAACCAGCTTCCCAGGAGACCATCCTAATTGTCACCCTCATCTAGAGAGGCTTGTTCTTGGATGAAGCCTTTCTTAAAGCACCTGAGATGTTTTCAGGAGCAGCGAAGCCAGCAGAGGTGTGCTCAGGAGCTGCAGCTCACCTGTGAGCCATGAATTCAATGGGCTTCACGTCTTCAGTGAAAATTCCAGTCTGTCTTTAATTTTCATCTGCTGGAGTTCTGATAAAGACAGTGGCTCAGGGAGATAAAGAAGGATGTTAAAACTTATTTTAACTGTTTTAATCCCTGTTTAAAGAGTAAGAATTGTACTATTCTTCAAACACAGCTTTCGTTTCGGAGACTCTCTCCTACATTATTTTTTCTCCTGTTTTTAATAAATGAAACAAATTGTTACATTAAAAAAAAAGTCTAACAGTTTTACTGGGGGCATACAGCATAAAGTACTTCCTCCTGATAATTCAGACTACTGTTTTCAGTTTCAATGTTTTCCAAATATTAACAATTTGTATTAAGCATGGAGGATTCAAGTTGCTGAAATAATTTGAAATACTTTCTTTTAAAATGATGCAATTTACCTTTATATAAATCTCACTTGCCAGGAAGACATGACAAAAGGAGATTTTCTACAAAGTATCTCCAGGAATCATTCCAGCTCTTTCAGGTGCATTTTAATGTTAATAAGCGTAAGATATAACGGCCTAACTTACATTTAACAAAGCACGCGCTTGCCAGCCTTAGCACTGCAGGTTCTTATCAAAAGCATCAACTCTAGTTAAAAAATAAATTTAATTTCAAAGTTACATTTAAAAGCATAAGAAACCCAAACTCTAGACAGGCATACAAACCCATGCTCATTCATTAACACGTTATTTCTAACAAGAATGAGTAACATAATTCTGTCATTGTATTTTGATGTTATAGCAAACATTCCTGTCCTTAAGACTGAAACCATGTCTGCAAAAAATTATCCCTAATTTATGTAAAATTCATAATTAAAACATTTTCACAGAATGTTGACATTTGTCATATTGTTTTCAGGCGCTCTGATATCAAAATAAATAAAATCTAGTGAAAATAACTGCTTATTCTGTTGCTCTTCAGCACGCTTAATGACCACATTTCTGAGCGCTGTCATACAGCCAGACATACAGGAGCTACGAAACGCGCTTACGATTTATTGCCTAGAATTAATTACACTCACAATTGTTTACAAGGAAAAAATTGTAGCAATAAAAGGAGGACCTTTTAAAAAGAACGGCGTATTACTCGGAAATGATAGGTTTGTCTCGCGCTTTCGTTACTGCACTTTGGCTAAAAAGTTCCTTGTTCACATAGGGAATTCTCCGCCCGGGCCTGCCCCAGCTCTCCCGAGAGCTCCAGCTTCAGACTCGCCGCGAAGGCTGCGTTCTTCAGCAGGGCAGTGTTGGCAGCACCCGGCACTTTGGGTTCAGTCTTGATCTTGTGATTTTTTAATTTTTTTTAAAACTTCAGAGCTCAGAATGAACAGATTACATGAAAAAATCTGCTTCCTTTTAACAAAGTTAATTTCCAACTCCACAGGAGAAAAGGTTGGAAAATTATTTTTGTAAAATCTTAGGGATGCAAAAGGCAAATAAACCAATTTTTTTAATTATTTTTTTTATGGTAGAGATTTTCTAGGCTGATGTGTTGGGTTTGTGTCCTGTTTCATATTTTTAGTGCTCAACACTGATGATATTAACAGCGGGATTTTATACCAAATGGCAAACACTGCAGCGAGCAGCCACCCATCAGAGCGAGGAGAACCTTTCCAGGTTAGCAGAGCTCAGCTCCTCCTGCATCCCTACCGAGCGCACTGCTTATAGAAACCGTTGTGAAACTGGGAGGGGATTAAGTACAGGGAGGGCTTTGTTCCGGTGGACTTGCTCGGTGGAAAGCGGAATGGTAGTTAGCATCAAACCCACTGCCTCAAGAGAGTGAACTGGGGCAACAGAAATCCCCCAACGCGGGAAATGTGTTTCCCAAAGGATTTTGGCTGGTTA
>VWZZ01006836.1:5275-31394 GCA_013399095.1 Psophia crepitans
AGGGTGTCCCTGCCCATGGCAGGGGGGTTGGAACTAGATGATCTTTGAGGTCCCTTCCAACCCAAACCATTCTATGATTCAGTGATTCTATTTGTAAGCCTGATTTGTTTTGGATGGTCAGAGCGCTGGGCAGTGCTAGGAACAGATAAAATGGGCAGATGCACAGAGGGAGTGGAAAGCCAGGTATCAAGAGTGCTCCTCTTTCCAATCCTTCCCTTTCTGCTGTTGCTGTACAAAGAGAAGTTGGGGTGTGCACCCATGCCTAGATGTGTACCATGTGTACCCACCTGGCACTGCAGAGGTGGTTTATTAGTCCAGTCTGGTGAGAACAGAAAATCTAGCACTACAGAGGGCTCTTTTGCCACTACATCCATTTCTTTATTCTTTCCTGGCCATGGGACAGGTATCTGCAGAAGGCTCTACTTTCTTTTCTCTGGTAGGCAAGGAGGTTACACTGGTGCACTAAAGGAAAGGCAAATACTTATCTAAAAGAGATAAATATCCATGGAGAAAGGAAAAGGTCTGGAAGTCCTGGTACCTAGATGTATATGGGGAAGGAAAGCTGGGAATGGCAGGTAATAGGCTACTAGAGAGGAACAAAGTCATGAAGCCTTCACTGAGCTTTGCCACTCTTCCCCTGCCCCCCTACTCCCATCACTGGAACTTTCTCACACTTTTTCTTTAGTTATGTCCCTTCTGAATACCATTCTGTGACCACCATCAAACTGTATTTTATACTGTGAAAAAGCCTTCTAAGGTCTACGTTGATTTTTCAATTAGAAAGCTAAATCTGTGTTTAGTTCTAACACAGAGAAAAAGATGGCTTTGGCCAGACCTAACTGTACTTTTGCTAAAGGAGTCAGATTGCACTATGCAGAATGAATGCTGAAAATCCTGTATGTATTACACATACATCTGATGAGATTCACAATATAGCAATCTAAAAGCTGTCCAGATTTCCAGGCTCACTTTATCAACTAGAGAAAGATATAACTCCAGAATTTCATTCAGCCTGTTGGTGTGACAAGGAACTGACAGATCAGCACACTGTGCAGCTCATCCCTTCTCTCAAGGCCAAAATGTGCTCATTTTAGGTCATTGTAGGTTTGCCCTGCGGATAGGAAGGGTCTTCTGGCCCAGTTCCCAGTTGCCTGTTGTCTTGGGTGATTGCCTGTAATCTCATTCAAATTTTTTGCCTTGATCACTGAAGCTGTAAGTCATTGCACAAAAGTAAAAATACAGGCAAGGGAGTCCTAGGAATGGCTGAAAGATCAACTGTTTATTAGTTCACATCTGTAGAGAATAACTGGCAAATACAGTTTGATTTATTTGCATTTCCCCCCCCTTTCTGCTGAAAGTATCAAGGTATGAAAATACCTATACATATATTCGGCTTTAAGAGTACAAACAGTGTGGTGGAGTATCTCAGACTATGTTTAGTGATTTCTTAGTACACTTTGATGTATTTGAGAGGAAAAAAAATCCAAACCACCAAACATGGATACAGTTTGATATACTGCATCACAACTCAGGCAGCAATTATTAAAAAAATTATTACAATATAGGAAGAAAAAAAGGCATTGTACCACAGCTTATTCTGCAGCCACTCCAATGATTTCAGATGTAAAGCAGAGCAAAATTTGACTCAATGTTGCCCAGTAGTATTTTCATCCTTGTTGAAGAACTTCCTTTTTATTCTCCCAGTAAGAGATGAAAATAGCTCATCTCTGCATACTCAGAGAGAACAGAGCTTTCACCTAGTGCGTGTTATGTGCCTCTGTATTTAAAAGCACAGAAAGGGGGTTTTTCAGACCTCACAACTGACTGGCCTCATTTGCCTTCACTGTCATTTGCAGGAAAGAGGACTGAGTCTGTTGGGACTAACCAAGTTATAGCAGTGAGAGTCCCCCCAAGCCCAAGGTTCAGAAGAACGTAAAGGGGGCTGCATTATCCAGTGCAGCTTGCAGTGTCCATTTTCAATGTTCTTCACTGACACAATATTTACCACATTTGGTTGTGAAGGAAGGCCAATAAACTTGTGTTTTTCTTGATTTTTAAAGTGGATCCTCGTTCTTACTAGCCTAGGCAAGAGTCACACTGTTGTAACTGTAACCAGCCCTTTTTATTACTCCCTGACACTAAACTCATGTCTATCCAGCTTTTTAACTTACTATGCAGAGATGTAAAATATGTCTCCACGAGTCAATGGTGGTATCATAAATACTCTATTATGGGATATTAATGAATGAGACTGCCAAGGTACCCATCATACTAGCATAGCAGAGGGCCCATAAAAAGCTAATAAATCAAATAATCTTAACAGCCCATCTACAATAAGCAACATATAAAATGTGGTCTTTGTCAGATATATTGCTCTGGGTTCCCTTAGTCCTAGAGTCTGCTGACACATATAACAAAAAAAGCCAGTATAATGACCTTATCAAGTGTTACCAACCTCTGTTTATATACTAGAAGTTCCTGCATGCACAGTACAAATTGTAGCCATCATAAAGGCACATCTGTTAGCTGAGTAATGCTACCTACCATATGCTCCATGAAAAATATATAGAGGGAGAAGTTAGCACTGGAGGTTGCTAAAACAGACTGGAGAGATTGCAAGTCCCTGGAAACCTGAAGAAACATGCTGCAGAAACATGAACCTCCAGCAGCTCAAGGACTGCTTACATATATTTCCAAGCATGAGCCATGGTTTCTAAACATAGTAACCACTTTTAATGTCTTCTATAAAAAGAGGATTTTCTGGGGCCATTATTTATTTTTATACGTGCAGGTCTAGACAGTGGATGTTTACCATGCACATACCAAGCACAGAGTATCTGTCCCTCTTACTGCAAAAATTCTTATTCTATGAGAAGCAGGTTTCTCCAGACCACCAAAACCTTTTGAGAGTATGTAACCTCAGAACAGTTGAAGAAGATGGCTTTTAACATGGCACAATTTTAAAGTGCAGCTAGGACAACTGGGTGAAATGCAGAAGATAACTGCATTGCACAGAACTGAAACCACATTGATAACATGATGTAATTTTTAGAGAAAAAAGGGATCTTCTTGATTCATCTAATTTCAAAATCTAGAACACTTTATTTAAAATAGACATCCATATCTACCCAAATTCTAATTATGTGAATTTTCCTACTAATTGTACACAGAGACTCCTTAGCTGTAGTACATTCCTCCTGTCTTAGACTTGGACTAAGACATTTTGCTACATAAGAAAAAGACATCTCATTTTTTTCTTAATCCTGAGTTAAGCACTATGTTCTTTACAACAGAGGAACGTATTTTGACTTTCATCACTGTTGTTCACTGGACTCCAAATGAGAAGAAAAAGAGGAGCAGTACTGACAAATATGTTAAAACATTGCCAGGCTGAACAACATATATTTCTAATTCATCAAAACGCAGCCTAGAATAACCATCCACATTTAGGAGTGGGAATAGAATTCTTTCTCTTTGAGGAAAAACACAATATTTGGAAAGTGAGTCTACTACTTTCTAGAAAAAGCATAGGCTAAAATACTGCTTTTGTGTTTCTCTATATTCAGTAAAAACACAGTTTAAGAAATGTACTGTGTTGCTTACATGTTTAAGCTGGTTAACATTAAAAATGACAGAACTTTCCCAAAATACAAGCCATGCTGCTTCGGAAGTTTAAAAAAGATGCTGATACTTTTTTATATTTTTGATTTCTGTTTTACATTTTTTCTTGAGTTTAAAATGTTTCCTAATTTAAAACCGTGGAAACACCTATAAACTCAGCCTTTTTGTGCTTTCTGCATTTTTTAGTGTAATGAGGATAAAACAACAATCATTTTAAGCTATAATGATTCCCCCTACATAGTTTTTTGGTGATGACACCAAACCTATCAGTTAATAAATGAGTAAGCTGTGGATCTATTCTAACTGAAGTTCACTTTACATATTGAGGATATTTTTGTTGGGAAAGATTGTACTCATATATGCATGATGCGACATGGAGGTCCAACTTGTGGTAGACTGGAGGCTAACATAGCATCATTGCCAGGGATGCAAGAGAATTAAGTTTGCCAGAAAATGTTAATTAGTTTTCACACAGTATTTATGATGTGCTCTTATCTAATGCACATATCTTTGAGAAAAAAGGAAAATAACGAATGAATAATCAACTTGCTCAACCTCCATTAAAACCAAACACTTCAGACTGAGTCACTGTTTAGTTTTGAGGATTAAGAATAATTTATTTTTTCTTATATTTACTGTACCTATCTTTACCGTAGATACTAAGACCTGTTTCTCTCTCATTTACATGTTGGGCTGGCTGAAAGGATGTTATTGCCTGTACCTGAAGCTGATCAAACCAATATAGGTGACACCAAATTTCATTTCAAAACTTAGTTATGCTCTTAAGTCTAGTTGATATAATGCCAAAATCAATTCTTATCAACATTAGCATCTGCATGAATTTCAGGTGGACGTTTCAAGAATTCCACAAATAACTACAAATCATGTGAAGAACCGACTTGTTTTGTTTGCCTTGAATTTGCTATCTCCTGTGTTTAGTTAGTACTCCTACAGTTGGTAGAAAACAACAGCAAACAATCAAGATTTACTCATCTTTTCTATGTTGCATACGATAATGAAGACCTGTACTATTTCCTCCCTTAGTTATCTTTTTTCTATCATGAAGACTCCTAGTTACATGGACTTTTTCAGCTCTTTTTTTCTTAGTAATTCAAATGCTTTTTGAAAATCTGAAGGACTGTTTGAGCTAGAACTGATGGGGTTTATGTCTTTTTGACTACTGCTGAGCACTGAAGGGAGATTTCCATTGAAAAATTTATTACAATCCCAGGGTCTCAATCCTAAATACTAAAGAGTCTATTACTATATACATAAAGTTCAGATAAGTTGGGTTTTTCTCCCCCCGTGTATGTTGTTTTACATTTATCCAACATTGATTTTCATCATTTTAACATACATTTGCTAAGTGTCATGTAATATGCTTCTGCAGGTTTTCAGTGCAATTGTTCTTTCCTTATTCCTTTAAATAATTTAGCACAGTCAGCAAACTTGTCTCCTCACTATTCACCCTACCTTTAAGAGGCTTCAACACTTACAAATATGTTGAATTAGATGGTCCCAGCGCAGATCTCTGAGAAACTCTTTGGCTGATTTTCCTCCACTGTCAAAACTGTTATTTACTCCTGTTCACTGTATTCTACTCTCTAATAGTTTCGAGGTACAGCTTAGCTTCACAAAATCCATGTTGGTTCTTCCTCTATCTTTTGGATGTATCCACTACCCTGGCAACACAGGACCATTCACTGAAAAAGCATTTCAGGTTCGATCTCTGAGGAGGTCTCTGAATTTGCAATGTGCAGGCCAGAACAGAAAAAAAGTGGCTTTCCTCAGAGGTTATCATTGGTTTTTACCTTGACAGCGCTTTTAAGGGAAGGAGGAGGAATGTGCAGAGAATAAAACAAACATGAAGTCCCAGAAATCTGTGACATTCAGTACAGATATTTTATTCTTTCTCAGCTACATTCAACTCTGTTGTAATGTTTATATAGACTACACACTAGAGTTACCTAGTAATTATTCATGCTTCTGTAAAATTATATTTAGCATGTTCGATGTAAGGTACTCACTTCTCCTCTCACCTTCATTTCAGCCATGGAAAATAGTAAAGGATGAACAAAATGAGTTGAAACACCTCTGAATGTCATGAAAACCCCAAATGTTACTACTTTGCTCTGCAAGCAGAATTTTTCAAATTCTCAGAAATATGTCAAGTGCAGGTCTTTGGTGCACAGGTTGAAGGTCAATGTGTAAAAGGTCCCCAAAGGATGTTAATGGTTTTAATTATTGTTCTCACTAGCTGGAGTCTCCTGAACTCAGTCACTTTCACAGACGTCTTTTGTGACTAAATAAATTGTCCTCGAAGAAAGCAGATAGATCTTCTCTGCACATGCCTGGAAAACAAACAGGGATGAATGAGGATAATCTAAGCATGCTCACAGTCCATTTAAGATGATAGGATTACATGCTTCAGGCTATATATCTTATCGCAGTTCTGCTATATGTGTCCATAATTTAGACAAAAAATAGTAAGTATTGTAAATTTTTTTACTGTGGAGGTTTATTTGCTACTTGGTATTTGGTGTTCTTGGTTTCCTAAATCTTACAAGTTTGAGAACAGCACTATTATTTATGAAAGTCAAAAAAACCCACAGCAAAACATTACCACCAAATCTCAACAAATCCAGAAAAGAAGTAAAGCAAGTTGTTTGAGACCTTTCATGTCCCTGCATTCTTCCACACACATTTCTCATTAGGGGAAAAAATGCAAGACTTTAGCTGATTCTTTATTTTACATAATAAGGGTTTTGGCAAATTAGACAGCAAAGCACCTTTTCTCTTGCATCTCTGTTTCTAGAACAGGTTAGTAGCTACAAAAATTCAGTGTCCTCTGTTGGCTGTTCAGCCTTTTAGAGTGATCAAGCAGGTCATTTATAACATATAACATCGCTCATAATTTTTGCTCGTATGAAGCTCATAGCATAGAATCATAGAATCACTAAGGTTGGAAAGGACCTCCGAGATCATCAAGTCCAACCGTCAACCTAACACCACCAATTATTTGAGGCACCTATGCAGAGGCCTGCATGCTGATACCCAGCACATATTTTTATTCCAAAAGGGGATGTGCATATGTAGCAATGTTATCAGACATGCAAAAAAACCCCAAACTTTTTTTATGGCAAGTTTGCCATTGCAGATGCTCAGCTGGTTCCAACTTTCGCATTACTAAAATAATACTCAAGAATCATGGTGGAATTATGAGAAAAGTAAGCCACAGCCAGCCAGACTTTTTAAATTTCAAATCAAAAGATGTATTAAGGAGGACAGAACTAGCAATCAAATAAAAATACTCTTTGCCCAGGAAGAAAAGAACTGGGAAGAAGAGTAATAGCACAATTTACTTATAGAATTATTTGAACAAGAAAGCTTACGTTGCAGCCGTGGGAAGACTGAAGGTGAAACAGCTGAAACCTGAGCTCCTGTACACTGAGACCAAGCTCTTGTTTTAGCAGGGTCTGACAAATGGTAGGTAAGGAGTGTATTGCCAGGGTGATCTGTATAGAAATCTTGTTTGCTAACAATAGGACTGTTGTGACTTGAAACAAGAATTACCCCTGCAGCATGTGCTGCATTTACAAGGGAAGTTACATTTAACAAAGTAAAAATATTCAAAACTACTCCTTTCACTCCCTCCTGCCCCACAAGTTGCAGGCTGACTGGCTGCAGACAGGGCAAACACAGAGCGGGAAGGAGCCATAGCAGCGGGAAAGAGCCACTCATCCACCCTTGCTGACGAGGCTGTCCTAGCACTCATTATCAGTTTCTCCCAACTGCTGTCCTAGCTCATTTCCATTACACTCATGATTTAAGCCTCTAGGCCACGTCAAGGCCATGATGGCCTGGTCCAAAGCCTGAGAGAAGACCTAGTTACAATCTTTTTGACGGCAAACCTAGTTTGCAATCTTTTTGAGAGCAAGTCTGTGCCAGGCCCTGTAAGATCAGGTACAAGTTACTCACAGCTCCAGAACTGCTCTTTTATGAGGAGAGGGTTTATTAGAAGCAAAAGTTCCCACTTTTCCTTCTAGTGATGCATTTGTGAAACTCAAGCACTCATTCCATCCTCTTCCTCCTCCTGTGGGCAGGCCACCACACCAGCCAGCCTTCCTGCAAGTTTCCCCTCCATCTCCCTTTCTCTCCTCACCACGGTATCCAGAGCTGGCTTGCGGCTTTCCAGACACCTTGGGGAGGCAGTTGGGCAGTGCCTGCTACCTGACCAAGGCTGGCAATGGAAGAGCCACTCATCCAAGGGGTCTTGGTTTCTGGCCTCCTGCAGCAGGGTGAGGGGGTGATGGCACCCCAAAAGGGAGGCCCTGCTGCAGCCCTGGTCCTGGTGAGCAGGCCCTGCCGTGGTGGCGGGGAGACAGGGAGGTCGGGGGGGAGGCTGGCTGACCGATGGATCAGCCCTGCGATGACCAGCGGTGCATAGCAACTGGCAGGGTGCCATTTGCAGAGTTCATGATGAGGTGAGAAGCCTGGATGGGGAGCCCAGGGCATGGGAACAAAGCTCCTTTGTTCGGCCGGTGGCTTTCTGGGAGCTGCTGCATCCTGTTGCATGTGGATGTGGGGGCTGCCTCCTCCTGCTGGCCGCTGCATGGGGGAGGTACAGGCAGAGGGGCATTTCTGGGGGTGCTGCTGCACCCCGCTGCAGCCGTCAGCTGTCCTGCTCGGGAAAACAGTGCCCGCCTGGCCGAGACCTCCCCTGGGCATGGACATGGCTGTCTGCGCACCTCTGGGCCCACTTGTTAGCGCTACCCCCCAAATCTTCTGGCAGCAGTTCAGCAGCCATTCCTCATCAAGAGCTTTTAGTCCACCACCCTCTTCTGGAGGGCAAGAGAGTTCAGTAATACCGATGTGCATCTCTCTGCAGCCTGCACCAGAGACAGGGCACGATGATTGTTTTTATTAGTAACAAGGCAGCTTTTCTCTTGGTGGGACTGTGAAGGTGCTGTGCTGCCCTTTGGCCTTTGCTGAAGTCTTCAGTAGTTGTCTGAGTGATCACAGAATCACAGAACAGTTTGGGTTGGAAGGGACCTCAAAGATCATCTAGTTTCAACCTCCCTACCATGGGCAGGGACACCTTTCACTAGACCAGGCTGCCCAAAGCCCCATCCAAGCTGACCTTGAACACTACCAGGGATGGTGCATCCACAGCTTCTCTGGACAACCTGTTCCAGAGCCTCACCACCCTCACAGTGAAGAACTTCTTCCTAAGTAAAGAATTTATGAAGGGAAATGGTTGCTCCTGTCTATGATTACCTCCCTGGGGTTTCTCACCTCCAGCTACTGCTCCATGAAGATGCTGGGCTCCTACAGATGCTGTACTGCATTTTCCAGCCCTGTGTGGATATCTCAGAAACTGTGGAGAATCTCACAGTGTGCTTGACACCTTCTTTTAAGCAGCAGAATACAACTCTTAAGGGCCAGCCTAAGAACTGTTTTAAGTTGGTTTGCCCATCTGAACCATCACATGAAAAATGTTAATGAGCAGTGTGTGCTCAGTCAGTAAGAGCAAAAAAAATCTATAAAGTAGTTCTTTTGTTTTAATTTAGCTCAACTAAAACAAGCAAATAAGCTTTCTGTCACGTAAACCCAGCAGCTCACTGTCATGCTCGTAATACTTTTAATCCAGAAGAGACAAACCAAATACCAGATATCAGAGATTCCTTTTCAGGTAATCAATTTAAATATTTAAGCATGCCTTTTATCAGTAAACTTTTTAAATTTAGATCTGTATTCATAAACTGTACTCATAAGTTATATGTTACATCATGCGAGGTATACTAGGTGAACTAGATATAGTTCATCTATATCACTCACAGCTGTGTTCTCGTATCACCAGATATGCAATATTTTCCTCCATTAACTCCACAAATGTGTAAAATACAGTTGTAATTATTAACATCTAAATTTGTTTGGTGTAAAACTGTCCTTAATTGCTTGGACTGCAAATATTTAAGCAGAACATATAAATTTGCTACAAGGCTAATTGCTCTTACTACTCCTTTTATGGAACCATGTAACCTTTTCATATCAAGGTAGGCTATTTTATACTTATTTTATGTCCAATGTTCAAGCCCAATTATGTCTATTAATGATACTAACAAAGATCTAGTGTTTTTCCAAAGCCTTAACTGATTTTTATTTGCATATACGTTGCTGCAAATACAACACATAGCTTTGTACAGTCAACATTTATTTTTATTCCAATGGGCTACTGGTACTCCAATGTATTCTGTAGTACTTCTCAATGGCAATAATCACAGCTAGCTTGGACACAAAGATACATAGGGACACCTTGGAGAACTTCTGGAGATGGATATGGACATCCATACATTAGAAGATGATCACCCCCTTCTCTTCCTTTGCATGCTGTGGAATGTTAGTTATGTTTCTCTACAGTAAAGTCACAAAAGATATCACAGACAGAGTGAATGAGGACAATCAAGGACATTCCTAGAACGCCAAAGTCTATGGGCAATTTAATAAAGACTAGTCATAAAATCATAGAATAGTTTGGGTTAGAATGGACCTTAAAAGGTCATCTGGTTCCAACCCTCCTGCCATGGGCAGGGATGCCACGCACTAGATCAGGTTGGCCAGAGCCCCATCCAGCCTGGCCTTGAACACTTCCAGGGAGGGGCCATCCACAGCTTCTCTGGGCAACCTGTTCCAGTGCCCAACCACTCTCACAGGAAAGCATTTTCTCCTAATGTCTAATCTAAATCTATCCGCTTTTAGTTTAAAACCATTGCCCCTTGTCCTAGCATTATCTACCTGAGCAAACAATCTATCTCCATCCTTTTTATAAGACCCCTTTAAGTATTGAAAGGCCCCAGTTAGGTCTCCCTGGAGCCTTCTCTTCTCCAGGCTGAACATCCCCAGCTCTCCCAGCCTTTCTTCATAGGAGAGGTTCTCCAGCCCTTTGATCATCTTCATGGCCCCCCTCAGGACTCACTCTAACATATCCACATCTTTCTTGTGCTGGGGACCCAGAGCTGGATGCAGTACTCCACGTGGGGTCTCACGAGGGCAGAGTAGAGGGGGACAATCACCTCCCTTGACCTGCTGGTCACCCCTCTTCTGATACAGCCAGGGCACAGTTGGCATTCTGGGCTGCAGGCGCACCCAAAGTGTCCTTTCAAAGGGGCCTGAGAGAAGGAAGTTTTACAGTCTTATTCTAAGAAACTTTGCACTACGCTGATACACTACTTCTAGTGTGCCTGGGCTAGGCCTGTGTCTCATCTGGTCAGTGCTAGCTCAGGTGTTTCTATGATGCAGTGTTACACTGTGTAGGTGTACTGCTACCACCTACTGCTTTCCAATGCAAACATCAAAAGTTACATTTACATAACCTGTACGTGGTTAGCAGTAGTATTACCTTTTTTGTTTACATGGGGAAGCAGAAAGAGTGATCCAGAGCACACAGCAAGTACGAAGTTTTGTCTGGGTACAGCTGGCCTTCTCTACCATTTTCCTTCCAATTTCCTGTAATCAGAAAATGTAATGATAGCACTGTAATCAGGACAGACAGATTGAACATAACAGAGTCGAATATATGTGGACAAGTTACATTCAGTTTTTAAAATCCTCTCCCTTTTGACAGTACACGAAAAATTCCAACATGGATAACATTTTCTTTCCCACAAGCATTCTTACCCTTTAAAGCTTTCCTAATTATTTTAACAGCAGGCATTGTGAAGCAGATGAAGAACTAGAATATAATATTAAGTTTACTTCTAATGATTGTGTGTCAGCTAACCTCTAATTAAAAGTGAATTGCACCTTTAATAAAGACCATGTTAAAAGGATAGAAAAAGAGGCTATGTGAGAAAGAATAGTACAGTGAGAGTTAAATCACTGAAGTCTGCAGGAATTTCCCTCCTGTCTGCTTTCCTGCCTTTTTTTTTTTTTTTTTTGACCCGCAGCTTTGCCTAGCCGTTACTTAGGAATTTGCACCTCAGCTTTAACCACAAGTACATTTCATCTAATGTCTGTCAGCGGCACCAATACTTCAGAGAAGAGTGCAAGAAAACCATCTGTAGGCACATGTGGGATAATCTGTTTCTCTAATAGTTAGAGATGGGTGTAGGCTCTGCAGCTACAGATGTAATACCCTTTCCATAACTTTTGTCATCATTAAATAAGATTACTCTGAATATCATTGATAGCAAAGAAACAACAAATTGTTTTTACAGCCTTTTCCTTTCAGAAGCTTGTGGTGTCAACAGTTTCTATATTTCAAAGACAAGTTTTGTGGGGAAAAAAATTCTTTATCAGCTTTGTCTCTCTCCTTCTTAATTTTGTTGAATGATCTTTTGTTCTTGTTTTTTGATAAAGACTAAACATGCTATTCTTTTATATACTTTTACTTTTCTTCTTACTCCTCTCTTTTCTAACTGCAAGAGGAACTTAAAATGTCTCCATTTTGTTGATAAAACAATTTCTACTTTCAGTTTCTTGTAAGTAAAAAAAAAGTATAAAAGCATTTAAATGAAGATTTTTATTCTATCAATGATTGTTTTTAGATATTAGCTGTTCCAGAATACTCCTTTTAGCTGTAAAAAGTCTTACATTAGATTCTAATAGATATTGATATATGTGTTAATACATATGAGTGAGTGATCCTCACTCAAGATGATTGTGTTGTTAAGGAAGCATATGCTGCGCAATATGTTAGAAACATCTTGAAGACTGAAGTACATAAATTCTAAAAGATACACAAAACTGTAAAATAAGTATGTACTGGTTTCAGTAAATATTTGTTATCTTCAAGATTTGGAATCTGAGGTAGCCTTTTAAAAAAGTAATCAGATTAATGAGACTTTTTAGACCTGTAACCACCACCAACACAGTCAGGTCCCTACTTCCCTTCAGGCGGGTCCTTGAGCTGGTGCAGTAAAACAGAGAAACTTGTGCTAGATCCATGTGAGTTCAGGAGAGCCTATTAAGGGAGACCCTGCAACACAGGAACACTGTATTTACTGCTTGCTGTACAAAACAAGCTGGAAGCTGTTTAGCTGCTTTTTTCTTTTTTCTTTTTTTTTTTTAATGTGGTACAGACCAAGTGCATGGTCTCTGCTGCACAAGCCCTGTGTTTCTTTACCACATTCCCAGAACAGGACTACTTGGCTGCACAGTGCAGAAATGTGAAAACTACTCACAGCCCATTCAGGCCTAATACACCCCTGCCAGATAAGAGGAATTTCCATGAATGAAGAGTCAGGTGTTTCTGTATGTTACCCAGTTTCTAGGTGACCTTATGGAGTCAGGTACACATGAACACCCACAGTAAAATGTTTTCCTTGAAACTGGTGCAACAACAGTTCTGACACCCAAACTGGTCTATATGGATTTAGCTTGAGTCTGATAGGACCTGCAGTAAACAACTGCTAATAAACTTTACTGGATCAAAGATGATTATGGGTACAGACACTACAGACTACGCCACCACCCATCATGTACCTAACCTGTTTCAGGCATGTTTCTCTATCACTCAGTTTGACTGTATTTTTTTTTAATGGTACAAAAGTGACACGGTTTTCATGACATACCATTGGAGTGTAACCAAAGGACTGCCAAAGAAAAGAAGTATGGTTATATAACAGAAGAAACCATGAGAAGGAAATAAAACTCTGGATTACTTTGAGGAGTCTAGTTTAAAGGCTATTTAAAAACAGTAAGCAAACTGATTATGACAAATAAAATGGGCCTGAGTTTATAGCCTGTAGCAACATGTATAATAATTTCCAGCCTCATGTCTGAAAAGTGAACTGTAAACCCATAAGCCAGTGTGGGAGTCACTTAATGGACGTGCTTAAGATCATGGCTCTGTTTCCATCACCAGCTTTTGGCTCCTTGCTGAGGAGAGCACTGGATTGAAGACTTCCAATGCTAAATATGGACTGAAAGCCTGGAAGTTCTCACCCTTGTTTTCCAGGCAGTTTTTCCTTTCCCTTCTATCTGGTCTTTACTCAAGCTTGGACTACACTCTGTGCTTGAGTGGTGGAAGTAATCTTGGCTAGAGAATGCATCCATCCCGAAATTTAGGACCTAAATTCTTGGTCACAGTCCTCATTATGTTAGTCACCCTTCCTGGGGATTCTGTACCCTGAAGGTGAGATCCAGAAGCTACTAGAGTTTTTCCCATTTCAAGGTTTGCCAGGCCTTCTGTTAGACTTTACACAGAGTAGGAAGAAACCACAGATCTTCTGTTGAGAGTAAATACCAAAAAGGTTCTTCTTCATATTGTTGGGTTATCCCCTAAACAGACATAGCAGGACAGCTAGGATGTGAATGAAGAAGTAATAAAAAGATTGTCTAGATCAGAAAATGTGCCAGGAAATGGGTCAGACCCAGATGAGAACTGAGAGGGCAACCAAGTTGCTACGAATATGGGAGAATAAACTTGCCACTTCCTTGCTCCTGGTGCTTCTCCCTTGCTCTTCTTGTAACAGAATGACAGTGAAGGAGCAAGCTCTGTCTGCAGCACTGTATGCAGGTTGTTTTTTCTTAAGCTCAACACTCCTTTCACAAAAGAAATAGCAGCCTAAGACCATGTTCTCAATCAAAACACAACAGACTTTTAAGAATCAAATACAAAGATTCTGTGTCCCTGCTCATTGCAAATGATTGGCATGCCTCTACTACTTTGCTAAAACCAGTCAAAGTTATGAGATTCAGGAAAATACTCTATAACATATCTCCGAGAGTCTTTCTGTGAAAAGTAATTGAAACTGACTTGGCTATAAACATTTCAAATTGGAAAAAAGTCTGGGTGACGGTGGACAAAGGACGATGACAAACGGAAATTCATTATATAGAAGGAGTTGTCCAGCAGGATCTCTGGGGATTAGTGTTTTATCCAGCCCCTACTAACATCTCCTTTAGTAGTACAAAAGAAAGAATAATGAAGATGTTAATGACGTTTGCGTATGGTACTTCATATGTAGATCAAGATATTTCAAATGTATTGTGAACTGAAAGATTAATGAAAGATCGAGAGAGGTGATAGGTAAGGCATTAATAGGATCAAGGAGAAATAGTAAAACCTTTCACATATTGCCTGAGGAATCAGTCAGCATGAGAGAAAATGGAATTCCTTTGTAACCAAAACTCAGCTTTCAGTGGAAGGTTTAGAGTCCAAATAAAATAATCTGCAAAGACAATTTGTCTTTTGCAGGGATTATTAGGTAGCAAAGATAAGAAAAAGGGAAATATCTCACTAATTTCACATTTGCTCTTAATAACTTTTCTTCCCCTAAAGAAATGGATTTGTTCAGAGCTTAAGATGTTGATAAACACTGACTATATGGTATTCAGAAATTTGGCCTGATAGCTGTATTTTCGTATTTAGCAACATTACTTAAAGATTCTCTGTAATAATATTGTGGTACTTCCAAAAAGAAATTGGGAATATTGTTATGACAACATGACAACAACACAACAGAGGTGATAGTACTAAGTCAGTGTGGAAGAAGTGTGATATAACCCTTGAATATATTGCTGCTACTGCTATTGGTAAATCTTCATATTCACAAGTAGTGTTCACATATCAAGGCCAAGAGCACCAGTGAAAACAGGAGCTTTAGATAATCTGTTGGTGTTGGTCTGTGAAACAAGTTCTTTACCATAGCATCAGGTGCTGCCTTATTTAAGCTAGTGCTTTCATTATTATTTCCACCACTAAGGCTGAAGTTGCAAAATTTCCAAGCACAGAAAAAAAAACCTTTGCTCATGGTGTTCTTAGATAAGGCACCTGAACTTTCTGTCCTTTACTGAGTCAACCCAGTTGCAGTGCAAGCACAAGAAATGTTGCACAAAAAGATCAGTGGGAATGCTGGTACACCAAACCACAGCAAATAAACTCATGCTATTTCTATTTACACTAATGTAGTACATCCCTTGAAATGAACTGTCACACTTATTCTTGATGAGGATGTCATGCATGAAATGCAAATTATAAACTAGTTCCAAACAGCAAAAATGTAAACCCATGGATTGCAACAGAAGGAAACAATATTGATGAAATTGGTCTCATTGAGCTTATTCCAACATTTTCCATCTAATGATGCAAATTAGTCAAGCAAGTTATATTTAATTTAATTTTATGGTTGTTTTCTTTTTGAAATCAGTGCTGAATAAGACAACTCTTGACTAAGTTCGTTATTCATAGATGTGCAGTTGAATGCTCCCATTGAACAAACAGCTAAAGAATGTGAAGGAAAATATTTGTGTACTTTATGTCAATATTTTAGCAGTAGCAGATTTTTTCTTTGGGTCAATGGTACATAAAATACTCTAGAGGTCTATTCAGTCCAGTAAAGGTTTGCAGGGTTTGTTGTGTCTTCTTCAATAGAATTTAAAATATATGATTAAAAAACTTTTTTCTTAACTTTGCATTGTTTACACAGTAATGGAGTCAGGGTATAAAATTCTCCATGATAGTGTTAGCAGTGGATTACTAATAACGTCATTACTAGTTTTTGTAGACCAACAATATATGCTGCAAAATAAAGTACAACTGAAGGGAATTGTGTAACACTGCAGCACTTATTTGGGAGTCCAGAGAGATGCAACTGACAGAGTAAAATAAGTAGGTTTGGTATTATCTTATCTTGGTTCAAAATGAGAAGCTTTAATCTGAAATGTTATCATTCTCCCTCTTTCCACAAGCAGAAATTCCCTCATAAAAGTTTAAAAGGAAGTGATTATAAGCTACCAGAAAGAGAGGCTGGAGTCCCTGAGGGCGGCTAGCAGGTGAGCACAGGGAAAGGGGCTGGGAGTCCCAGGCTGGTGTTTCTCTGTGAAGCATTCTCACACAAACTGTCCTTTCCTCACTCCAGTATTTGCTGTAAAATAAACAGAGACAGGATACTGTGGAGAAATATTAAATCATTTTGTGTTGAGAGTGGAAATGTGCCACAGGGCTTGTGTATTTCTACTGACAGTCTCAGGTTTGCTCTGTGTGCTCATTTTTTTCTTTATTTATTGATCTCACAGCTGGACTAAGACAAATCAAGACACTTATACATGCCTGTTACATCAATTCCACATTGCCATGACCTCTGCTCCTGATTAATGTAGCAGTAGATGGGTTTCCCTTCTCCGTATTTTCTGAGGAGAGGGGGAGACACAGGAACAGTCATGCCCACCTATACGAGAAAGCTCGTTCTAGCTCCCTTTGTTTCTCCTTTATTTTGTTAAGCAACTCCTTTGTGGATACTATGAATATGTAGTGAGCTAGTTTAAACCCTCTCCCTGCACAGTACGATGAGATAAGTAGTTCGGAGTCAGTAATTTCACCATGCAATGTCAGCCCCAGATGTCAGGGCAAAATCACAAATTTCTTACACCTTTTCCCAGAACCTTTGGGTTTTGAGAAGCCGTATAAACACACTTTGCAGTCTATGCACTACCCAACAGCAGTGAAGCCACCGAACATCCGCAGTATAAAGAGACCTTTTCTGCTGAAGGATTTGCATCCCGAGCAGTAAGATTTGGTCAACTGCTTGTAGTTAATAATTTTTAAAGTAGTCTCAGTAGTAAACTACACTTTCCTATTACTGAATCTCCTTGGCTGCAAGTTGCGCCAGGGGAGGTTCAGGTTGGAGATTAGGAGAAATTTCTTCTCGGAAAGGGCGGATGGGCATTGGAACAGGTTGCCCAGGGAAGTCGTGGAGTCACTGTCCCTGCGGGTGTTTAAGGAAAGGTTAGACGCAGTACTGAAGGACATGGTTTAGTGGGTAATAGGTGGGGGGGGGACGGTTGGACTGGATGATCCCTGAGGTCTCTTCCAACCTTAATGATTCTATGATTCTGTAATGCAAACTGTTGGTCTCTTATGCCTACCCAAGGTTCAAGGGAACACTTAAACCAGCAGGAATTTCTCTGTGTACTCTCCATCCTGCTACATGGTAGACAAAGCAGGGGGTGTTATTAATGGGCTGCCTCTCCCAGAGAAGGGAGAGATGGTTCCATCTCGCCCACTACCTTTCGTTTGTCCTTGGTAGCCCTCCTCCATGCAGTAGTCCAGCCTACAGGCTTTAGAGGAGAGGTCACTTGCTCTCACTGGTTCTGACATCTCTCCTTCCTCCTAGCTGGTAAAGACAGCTAAAGAGAGGTTCCGAAGGAGGGACGTGATCTCAGGGATCCAGATGCAAAACAGCAAAGCAAACCTTTAGGAGGAGGTGCCTTCTGTGTCTTGCCTGAGAATAAAAATGTCCTTTCTTCACACCAGTTTCCTAACAGAGCATTAGGGGCTCACTGCATTTCAGAGGGCAACAACTAACATCGCAGGCATTGACTTGGAGGTGCTGACTGCCATGTGGTGGGACATGGGCTTATTTCCAGCAGGTCATGTCAATGTTAGCATTTTGCACTGGGAAGTTCTACACCGCTTTGGTTGCTCCAGCCTGAAGGACAGGAAGATCCTACCTGTCAGCGTCAGCATCTCTCCTCCAGAAGAGGGCACAGAGGTAGAGTGTGCTGGCCTGAGGCAGCAGGGATGCTCTGTGGTTTTCATTTTCACAGAACCTTAAAGAGGTCCCAAAATCTAAAAGAATAATAAACAACCTCCTCAAGTTTTACTTCTCTGCTGGCATTTTAAACAAAGTTTTATTTAAAAAAAAATAAATGCTATGGTATTGTATAAAAAAGCATGGGACATTTTACAACAGCAATTAAATTAAAATTAATTAATTGACTTTTCTAATTGCCAATACAAATAATCTATCTTTTGTTGCAAAGGACAGAGGGCAAATAATCCTTTCCAAAATTCTCAGAGAAAGGTCTTATGTTGTATTTCCAAAAAAAAATCCAGCTGTGAGAGGCTGAGATGATATAGCCCAAAGCCAGTGCCTGTCACTGTACGATATGTGAGCACAACAAAGACTCCAGCTGGCTGCTATCAGGGCTAATAGAGGCATTTTGGCGCATCTACCTGCGAGTGCATTTGTCAGGATGTCACTTGTCTGTCCTTACCTTGAAACCTCTTTGGTTCTTTTATTTTTCAGTGTCTCCATTTCATTATCCTGAATTAAACCAAATGTCTGTCCAAATTGAATGCCCTAAAATCAACAGCATGCTTGTTAAGATCCACAAAAAATTAAGTTGGGGATAGTGGAAGCGGCGTTTTTCTCCCTCCTGTATGCATTCTCCCAACAACTGGGGGGGTTGTTAAGATTCAGAAGTACAAGACATTATAAGATTTTTATTAGCTGGTGGCAGTGAAATGGAAACTTGATGTTAGTGGGTGTACAGCATGTCTCTGCTGACTCACTAATGTTCTAAACTATTATGTCAGCTTTCAGCTTTAGTTTGTGAATATTTCTGCTAAGAAGAATGCTCCATCTTAAAATGCTTTTAAAAATCTATTTTTGAGCATACACATACAGCTACAAAAGGCATTATTGTGTAGTTTTGTTAGGTAAATAAATACTTGCATTTCTTTTCCTGAGACATATCCGTAAATATAATCAGGTTTACAGTGATGACACCAACAAATTCACATTAGCTATCAGGGTCTTTATAATGCCATGAAGATCATTGAAAAGCACTTATTTCTCTGCTATGTGTTTATATGTGATTGAGCTGTACCAGTTCACAACCAAAGACATTAGTGTGGCCTGTGCTGAAGACTGAGATACTCTGTCACCTTTAAACTTCCTTGATTTCGATGATGAGATAGCCTCACAGCTGACTTAAAGCATGCCAAGAGTTCTTCTAATTACTGACGATTAAAGCACTGCACATGGGATTAGGTATGTCCTCTTGCCCTGCACTACCTACCATGTGAATGCCAGAAGAGGATCACTTCATTAAAGAAAAAAAAAAGGCCACAAATAAATAATTTCATTAGACTGTTTATCATATCTTTTCAGCACAACTATGAGTGGGGCTAAAGCTAGGGAATAGAATCTAGGCTGGCTATATTTTAAGTACAATCAGCTTTAAATTCTGCTGCTAATAGACCTTGCACCGCAGCTGCTTACCTAGGACATAAAACAAACAGACATTTGCAAAGGAAACTGGATGATCTCACTCTAGATTTGGGGGGGTTGGGGATGGGGACCAAAATAAAATACAAAGGGAATCTGATATAGATAGACGAACAAATGAATGAATGAATGATTGAATGAATGAATGAGTAGGAGCGACAGGAAGGAATACAATGGGATAACACAAGAGCTGTCTTAATGAGAACAGCTCCCAAGACAGGCTATTCTTCTCTCAATTTTCTCAATTACTTTCACAATAACTATCTTCTGGTAAACAGATAATTGCAGGGATCAATATTGCATGTTTATATTCTTCCCTTTTTTTAAGTAACCACAGTTGTTCATGTGACATTGGCCTGAACATCTTCATTTTAAAAAAACATCAGTAGGTAGGGAATCACTGGATAAATCAGACTGTTTTCCTAGGGTAGAAAAGCTGAGATACACTCATAGACTGCTAAATGCTTGCAAATTAGAGAACAGAACTCAGCTAATTATCTGTTGTTGAGGAACTCCAATGAAGCAAGAAAGTGAGGTCTTGAAGGTGCTGGAAGAGGATTTCTATGAGAACAGTTATCAAAGAAATTAAACCAGTCCAGTCTAGAAGTCATACAGTTTTAACTATTATCTAATTATATAGTTCTCTCTGGAAACCTACATCATCACAGGCAGAAAGGGGTCATATGTTCAGATAGCTCAGTGATAATTTTGTGTGGAAATATTAGGCACTGTTTGTCAAACCCAGCACCTTCGCCACACTGTGCTGAGACTCCACTGGCTGTAGTCATAGAATCATGGAATCTTTAAGGCTGGAAAAGACCTCCAAGATCATCGAGTCCAACCGTCAACCTAACACCACCATGTCTATTAAACCATGTCCCGACGTGGCACCTCTACATGATTTTTGAATTCCTCCAGGGACGATGACTCCACCACCTCCCCAGGGAACCTGTTCCACTGCCTGACGGCTATTTCGTTGAAGAAATTTTTCCTAATGTCCAATCCAAACCTCCCCTCGAGCAATTTGAGGACATTTTTTCTTGTCCTGTCACTTGTTGCTTGGGAGAAGAGACCAACACCCACCTCACCACAACCTCCTTTCAGGTAGTTGTTGAGAGCAATCACGTCTCCCCTCAGCCTCCTCTTCTCCAGGCTAAACAAGCCCAGTTCCCTCAGCTGCTCCTCGTAAGACCTGTGCTCCAGACCCTTCACCAGCTTCGTTGCCCTTCTCTGGACATGCTCCAGCACCTCAATGTCCTTCTTGTACTGAGGGACCCAAAACTGAACACAATACTCAAGGTGCAGCCTCACCAGAGGCAAGTATAAGGGGACAATTGCTTCCCTATGCCTAACAGCCACACTATTCCTGATACAAGTCACCATAGAATATAAGGGAAACCAAGAGACCCATCTCAGATATGGCCCCCTAGGTTGCAGTCTTCCAAAGTCAGGTGAGATGAATCCCGCAGTCTAAATGTGGAAAGGGGTAAAAGATGATAAGGGAAAATAGCATTGAGGAAGGTGTTAAAGGAAGTACAATTCCCAAGCATTGTATCTAAGGCACCAGTTCATAGATTTTTCACCTTTCAGTTTGAGACCAATCAAAATACTTGAGGTGGAGAGAAGAGCAGCTTAGCAGCTGTTCTGCTCAAAAGGCAGACTTTAAAATGGAAGGAGAGTAAGAAAAGGCAAAGAGGTTGCCGAAACTGGAAATGATTTATTCATTTCTTGAATGAAAAAATAGTGCCACCTATAACTGTAATGCTGTACAACTGCACAGCTCAGATGATCATTAGAGAAATTGTGTTGGAGAGCTTGAGAATCATCAGTGTTCATAGATCTCCATTGATAAATTCTGTAAAAAAAATAATTCTTGTGTCTTATATCACATCTGAACCATGAATAAGTGGTTGTTATCCTGAATCCCTCTAAATTTAATTAAATGTTGATCATATAAATCTTAACATGCTTATACTAGGTAACTTTAAGGATATGGAACAACTTCATTTAGACATAATGATACAGATAAGATTACTTAAGAGAAATATATCACTATAGAAAAGCTAAGGATATGTCACAGTGATACATGAAAACTGATAGCAGGCTAATCACAGCAGGAGAGCATTTTTGTCATGCTTCACTGGAGGGGAGGATACATTGTGGTTGCCGTTTGCAGACAACAAAGAAAGTGCTTGGATTGACCTGTCCTTTTAGGTCAAATAAAAAGCGAAGCAAAATGGTCGAATCTATGGCTTTTGTCTCCAAGTACCTTTAAGAGAGCAAAGGGAAGATAGAAAATAATATTAACAGCTTTTCTCCTGTTTTGGAAGACACGACATTTGTGTTGCAGGACTGTGAATGTCTTCTTGGGCGCTTCTGTTACAACAGCACATGACCTCTTTGTAAACTCAATTCCTGTCCTCTGCTACAGCACTTTGATAATAGAAATTTATAGATAATAGAATCACAGTCCTCATATTCCTGTTGAAAATCAGAGCTGAAGGATATACAGAGAAATGAAGTCTAACATCAGGGTGTTCTCACACATGGTTCCCCAAACTGCTCTGTCAGAGAGTAAAGCTTAGGTTTGGATCAGTATTCAATTCTAATGGCACCGTTCTGTAGAATATTACAACAAAAGCTAGGTATAGAAAAGAGGTGAGATGGGAGGCACTGAATAAAGCAATATTGTGAATTGAGTCATTTTAAACTGCAGTCACTCTGAATATGTATTACACGAGTTTTCAAGACAATGTGCTTTGTCAGTTAAGTCTTTTCCACAATCAAAATGGGAAAGCTATTTCTGGCTAGAAATGTTCATCTAATTGCATGAGGATTAGTAGAAGTTAAAGGAAATTTCAGATTGTTGTTTGTTTATTTCTAGGCCAATGAAACATAACAATGACTTGTGTTGTTTATTTAAGAAGGGTTTCCTGGCCACATGATTGTCTCTGGTATGAACCAGGGGAATGCTTTCCTCTCTCCTCCAACCCAACACCCTCACATGGTTCCTTGGTTTTATACTTAAATCCTAAATCTCTTCTTTGATTAGACTCAGAACCATGACAATTCTGCAGAATACTGCAGGGCTCATGTAAGTAACATGTACCTATTTTTAACAGCAAGGAAATCTGCAGCGTTCAACCTGGCGGCTGCATTGACAGCTTTTTTTTAGAGTTGGTTCAGGCTTTATATTCCTCTGTTACTTTGCACAAGAGTGAACTATGATCTGATTTCTATTGATTTGCTAGGACTCTAAATTAATACTGCAAGAAAACTTCGATCAAATTAACATCAATAATTTTTTTGAATTGCTGTTCTGTTAACAGTAAAACAACTTGTAATAAAGAGGGAAGAAAAGTATACATATTTCGGGCTGTTTTTAAAGGCCTTATTAAAAATCTTGTCTAAGATTCTGTGCAACTCCCTCACCTGAGAAGCAAATAACTGCTTTGTGAAACACTGAGGTGAAAAGATAAATGATTGACTGTTGTGCTGTTTTGATGAGTTCAACAAAAAAGCCAGTGTATATAGACTAAATACAAAACATAAGTGGAGTTGCATATGGTTCCAGTATAAAGGGAGAGATTTCTTTTCACAACCTGCCAGTTTGGCAAGCGCTGAACCTAGAGGGTGGTTTTGCTGACTCACTTTGGCTAGTGTTGGCTTTATTTGGTTGGAGGGCAGATTTTTCAGACAGAGACAACCAAGGTCTGAAATAGTTATGAGCCTGGCAAACACCACGGAACAAGCAATGCTACAGCAGAAACTTAAGCTGCTGGTTGCTGGTGGTAATGTTTCAAATATATCAGTTACACAGATACGCCTCTATGATGGAGCTCCATCTGTCTGCACTTTTGTTTTGCCCTTATTTAGAATTATTAAAAGAATATTACTTTTGGCATCTCAGGTAGTGCTACCTACATGGAAGATACTTCATTAGCCTAAACACCCCTAACACGTGCTGGACTACCTTGTTTCTGCCTGTTTTAACAGTTGAATCCTGTCTTGGCACAGGAACCACATGAAACCACTGCACCTCTTAAATCACCCAAAGACCTCCAAGGCAGAAATAGCTTCAGCATGAATATGGGAAGAGGTGTCTGCAGCAGTGTGACTGCACCTGCTTTAGTGATGTGACCTGCAGGGGATGCACTGAATTTGCTAGTGCTAAGGACCACTCCTCCAGGTTCCTTCCATGCTGGCACGCGTTTGTTCTGTAAACCCTTTCTTTTGGCCAATTCACACCTGGCAGAGTAAAACACAAGCTCACTCAAATGCATGTAAGCCTGTGTGCTTTGATTATGTTTCCAAATACAAGTTGCGTTAAACAGTCATCACAGCCTAAATAGCTCTTTATTAAGAGCAGTATAAGACTTATTAGCAGTATTTACAAAGTTTCCCATTGCCAAGCCACATTAATGTCTAAAGGCAGAGCATTAGTTTCCCAGCTGCTGTAAATGGGAGTCGTTTCTCAGTGGTTTAGTTGAGATGTATTGATTTACACTGATTGTGGATCTGGCTCAACGCATCTACCTGTTACAGTGCTAACAATATTTCACAAATAGAAACCTTGGCTGGCAGCAGATGATGAAATCCACAGGATTTATATTGGACTCTTCTCTTTCAAAATGAATTGCAGAAGCTGAATGTCTTGTGATTCACATCCTAATCCTCAGGGTTCTCTGTATCATTACGAGGCTCCCAATGCATAACATTCTGTGCAGCTTGTGCTTTTCACAGGGAGGAGCCTACCTTTCCTCTTTAATTTTTTCTTAAAATATTAAACTCACTTTTCATCTCTGCAGCACAAAGACAAAAAATCAAGGCTGTTAAGCAGCCTTTGTCACGCCAGTCTCTGCAGTGTCTAAGCTCCATCTAAATTTGCCTGGATTTGAAAGAATGTCTGGGAACAAAGACCTTCATGTTGGCTTCGGTAATGCTCTTGTACAAGCAGCGTGCTTTGGACACATGTCAAAAAGCAAAACCCTATAGCAGCAACTTTAACACTGAATGTGGTTGCTCTTCTAGGAGCTGTTGGGAAGAATTCTGGGCTCTGGGGGTTTAATCCTGCAATGTTTTGAGTATCTCTCCGTGTGGCTGAGTGCCATCCCTTCACACAGCATCCAGTGAGAACAGAGGGCTGGTACTTCCAAGAGATGTAAATACCTTGGAGGATTGGGCTCTAATCCTTAGTCAGGACAAATCACCAATGGAATTTAATGTGAATTTGGCCTGAGCAAAGCCATGGGGTGGAGTAGGGGACGTATTAATCTAGCTGTGATTTAATAAATAGAAGCCCTCAAGCCAGATTTTTCTGGTTTAGTCTTCTTTGTGCTTCACAGGCATCACAGAGCAGATTTTAAAATCAAGGATCAATTTTTGGCTCTCCTAAGTTTCCCATTCCATGATATTGTGCAAAGAATCATGTCTGGAAAAAAAACCTGTGCCACTCACTTTGCTGAGAGCACTAGACAGCTAATACTGGGGCTGTCAGTGAGAACATTTTGGTGCAGCATGATGTCTGAGCAATAAGAGTACACCATAATTATTTTGTGAGAATGAAAGAAGAAAATAGGGACATTTTTGAAAATTTTGAAGTGGATAAAATGTTATCTACCTGACTTGCGGAAAAGACTGAGATGTGGCCAAGTCACGAGCCGCATACTCTGATAGTTACACTGAGTTTCATGGTTGAAGGATAGATGACATGAATTTTATTTACTTTGAAATACATGTAGAATAAAAGCTGAGGATGGTACTTTCTACTTGTTGTTTTCACTCTTCTTTGTGGGCTGGCACTGCCTTGCAGACTGAAACATCTGGTGTTTGCTTTGTGGCATGTATGGGAGAAAAAAAGAAAGCAGAGATAGAGTATAAGTATAATCTAGTGGTATCGTTCAGAGAGTTGGAAGATGTTTCCCAGCTCTTTCTCTCCAATCACTACAGAACTATCTATTATCACCAGCCTAGGACAAATCTTAACAGCCATGAGCAGCACTATTCAGCCCTGAAAGAAGCCCTTCCTGGAGGTATGTAAATCACAGATTGCAATTTCACACAATCCTCCCTAATTCACATTGAATTTGAGCAGATCCCTCAAAAAGCATCAGGAATGAGGTTTTAGTGTCTTAGTGGATGCATAAGAACCAGTATACCTCTACGAATCACAGATTCACAGATTGGTAGCGGTTGGGAGGCACCTCTAGAGATCATCTAGTCTACCTCTCCTGCTAAAGCAGGTTCACCTAAAGCAGGCTGCACAGCATTGAAGTCGAAGTGGGTTTTGAATATCTCCGGAGAAGGAGACTCCACAACCTCTCTGGGCAGCCTTTTCCAGTGCTCTGCCACCTGCAAAGTGAAGAAGTTTTTGCTCATATTGAGATGGAACTTCTTGTGTTCAAGTTTGTGTCCGTTGCCCCTTGTCCTGTCACTGGGCACCACTGAGAAGAGTCTGGCCCCTTCCCCTAAGCATACACCCT